>WBNO01017539.1:471719-532124 GCA_013400575.1 Peucedramus taeniatus | reverse complement strand
TCCTCGGAGCGGGCCCGGCGGGCAGAGCGGGGGCGCGGGGCGGCTCCGCCGGCTTTCGCCGTGGCTTTGGCCGCTTTGTACTGGTAGTGCAGTGCGGGGCCTGCGGGGCGCGGCAGAGCCACGGGTTTTGTTTATGGGCGGCTTGGGAAGGGCGGGGATAAAGGGACACCCCGGAGCTCGGGGTTGAATTTGGAGGCAGGCTTATGGTTGAGGTATGGAAAGGAAACGCGGGATTGTGCCAATAAGAACTGATTACTAGGGTTCTTTATCCTTGATAGATTCTCTAGGGCAGCTCTGTGGATTGGGACCACCTCCTTCATGATTCTGGTTCTTCCTGTCGTCTTTGAAACCGAAAAACTGCAGATGGAGCAACAGCAGCAGCTGCAGCAGCGACAGGTGAGGCAGGAAGGCCCAGCCATCCCTCCCGGCCCTGCAGGGTTGGCTGGGAGTGCCTGCAGCTTCCGCTGTGAGCAGCGCTGGGGAGACTGGGCAGAAGGGTGCACAGTGTTGTACACTGTGGTCTCACTCATCCCACCAGATTCTCTGGCTGGGCGTTCTAATTGGACAATCCTACTGATTCCCAGTGTCAGGCTGGTGGCAATGCCTGGCAAGCACAACCTGGCTTTTACCAGCCAAAAGATGGTGTGAGGGGCTGGAATAGGGGCTGTGGTCGGGCACTGACCTTGGTTGTTGCAGCAGGCGTGGGACTGGTGCTGCAAAGTGCCACCAATACCTGTGGGAGGGGGGACAGCATGGCATGACATCTTGTGTCCTTGAAAGCCCTCAATCGATTGTTTTCTTTCCAGATCCTCCTTGGACCCAACACAGGGCTCTCAGGGGGAATGCCAGGGGCCCTGCCTCCGTTGTCTGGAAAAATCTAATTTGCAGAAGCTGAGTTGGATTCATATCAAGTGGGAAGACCTTGCGATTATGATATATTGAACTGTTGATTTGTTGGGCCAGGGCATTTTTTCTTTTTAGTTTTGGTTCTCCTTTGGGACATTGACCTGTTCATAACGAGGGAGGGAAGCCCCCCTATGGACCTGATGATGGCTCCTGTCTGCATCCCCCTCTCCTTTAGAAATCATGAGTATTTCCTTTTATTCAATCACTATGCCATAACCAGTTACAGACTTGGACCGGGGGAGCTCCTCTGCCAGCTTCTTGCCCCACAGAACACCCTGGGGCACAGGTCAGGCTTTGAAAAGCAGCAGTCAGACACAACAGATGCTTTCCTGCCTGATTTGGAGCTGAAGGACAGTGGTGGCAGGAAGTGTGACTTTCCCAGCAGAGAAAGGAGGGGTGCCGGTGGCAATCAATACCCCATGGAAAATACTCTTTGGGAAGATGCATCTGCAGAAACACTTTCACTGCAGCTGTGTGTGTGTGAGAACTGAGGGAGCAGCAGGCCAGGTTTGAGACGATCACATCCACGCAGATTCTCTGCCTCATAAAGTAGAACAGACATCAGCTGCGTATTTTTTTGTATGGAATATTAAATAAATTCAACCTGAGCAGTGTGGTTTTAATAGATGTCCTTGAGGGAGGCTCAGTTCTTTCAGAGCTGCCAGGGGATTTCTGGGTAGAGATCTCTCCATTTCATGCACAGCCTGGCAGTGCGGAAGGGACCGACATGGCCTTGTCACCTTCAGAGGGGTGGGGATGCCTCGTATGGCTTAAGGGAATTCTCTGGGAGGTGATCCTACCTCAGCACCAATGTCCCCTGTTCAAGGTTCTTAATGCATAGAAACATGGTTTTATAACCAAAGAAAAAAAATTTATTTATCCTTTACATAGTTACAGAACAATTCAATTGAACATACAGAAGTGATAGGACATTTATATGGAAACTTTTTTTTTTCCATTTTTAATATTTGGTTAAACAAAATACATCTCTGTAAACAAACCCAAGACAAGGCTCTAACAAAACCAAACAAGCAAGAAAACAAAGGGGCTTCCCCGCTCCCGAGCAGTGGGAATGGTCCAGCTCACCCACCCCCGGGCACAGCAGCCTCACCTCCCACAGGGGTGTGATCATACACTTTCCCTTTACCTGAGCAGCTGGATCACACTGTTTCTCCCCCGGGAAAGCAGCTGACATAGAAGGAGAGGGAAGCAGCCCCAAAGTATTTTAAAACATCTTTGCATATTATGCACTGATCCATTGGCTTGCAGTTTCCATGCAAACAGGGTTTTTCTCCAAAGTGCAACTTCAATCGGCATAGAAAATGTTGCTGTTGAGATTTACATTTTCCCCTCTTGAAGAAATGGCTTCAAGTCAGGAGCAGAATGCCTGCAGGCTGAACATCCTGCCTGGAAAGCGTTTAAAAACTCTGCCAGCTGGTATTGGTCATTGGAATGTGTTACGAAATAGGACTTAAAATGTAAGAGCCATTTGCCCTTGACTGTGGGAGGCTGTGCTCAAAGGACTGCAGAAGTGCTTGCCAGATGTCCGGGGGTCAGCAAACACCATCATCCTGTCGTCATGTGGCCTCTGCTCTCTGTTGGGATGGTGCCACTTTGGTGGTCTCTGAGGTTCGAGCACCTGCTCATGCGTTTGCAGAGCTCTGAAGAGAAAAATAACTGAGAAAAGGTCATTACAATCCCTCCTTTCACCAGCTCAAACATCAGTAATGAGAGTTTCCTGAATGATGGAACAGGATCCTTAAAGCTCCATCAGGTCCCAGAGGCTGCTGTTCAACCAAGACATGTAAAGATGGAAGCAAACAGCAGCTCAGCCAGGAAGTGCTAAACACAACAAAGTCAGTTCCAGATTCAGCATTTCCTCCTCCTGCCATGGAAGGCATGGCTGAGCTACAGCTCTCCTGGGTGACTGGGAAACAGCCAGTGGAGATTCCTCTTAGTGTCTCCGTGTCTAGTCTCTCTTCCCCATGGAAGGCAGAAAAAAGCAACTCACCCATTAATGGAATGTTTGTTGGCCCGTGCTAAAGGAGAGATTGGTTCAACTACCAAGCCAGAGTGTCTCCAATGCCTGAAAGTCCTGGTGGACCCTCTGCAGCTCCCACACCAGAAGATGATAGCAATAAAAGGACAAAACTGACTGCTATAAAGGCTTCCCCCCTCGGCCCATTTTTATTTTATAACTTGACCTCTTTCATTTCACATTACATCTGTGACTGTGGGCTGGACTTCTGGAGAGAGGCAAATAAAAGGGAATTAATTTCTTTGAAAAGCTCTTCAGTTTTATTCCTCTCTCCAAAGAGCCCCTAAACTACTGGGTGACCATGCAGAAAACCAAAATAACTGTTAAAAAATAGTAAAAAAACCCCCACCATAGCACAAAGAAACCTAAGCAGACTGTGGCCTCTCTCCAGTCCAGAAACTTGATACTCCTCAGTCAGCCTGTGCTTGCTGTTTCCATGTCACCTTAGCCAGACACACACTGCCAAACAACCACTCACCACATACATAAATCCTTGGAGACCGTGGGGAAGAATCCTCTAGCTACCCAAAGAATTTCTTGGAAGATGACTCTGGTTTTATTATTGTTTCCTAATTCCTGGCACAAACCAGCCCTAAGAAACAGAGGGTCATGCTGAGCACCGTACCATTCCTAGTGTTTTGAGTGTCCTGAGACCCTTAAGAATTGCAAACGTCTTCACGACAACTTGTTTTGGAGGGAAAGAACTGTAAAGAGGTGGCAGTGTGCTCAGTCCCTGCTCCTTCCTGACGAGCCCTGGAGGGAGCAGTGTCCCACCACACACAGCCTTGAACCACATGGGGAAATGGAGGCCCGGGGTTTCCAGGCACTCTTTCCCCCCAGCCTAGTTTTTCCAGGAGTGCGATGCCTTCCAGCTGGCCAAAGGGCTCTGCAGCTCATCCACCTTGCAATTAAAGTGACTGGCTCCCAGTTTCCTCTGCTCTGCCCTCAGTTCTTCCCCATCCACCATCCCCAATGTCCTGTGCCATTGTCCTATTGCACCAAGGAAGGAAAAGAAGAGCCTAACAAAGGAAATTCCAGACGAAAAGAGTTGGGGCACCCATTATCCAGGTTTTAGGACATCAGGAGTTTGGTAAAGGGGAAGAACTGTAGTGGAAGGACAGAGTTGGTCCAGGTCACACGTCAGCTCTCCAGGTCTGATGTGCTTCCACCTCCTCTGGCACCACCAAGAGGAGTTCACAGTTCTTTCCTCGCAGCTGGTGTTTCAAAAATTTCCTATTAAAAAGAGAAATAGAAACAAGTGCTACTGAATAGAACTTCTTCATCTACAACAACAATTAAATATTATCTTAACCTCAGCAGAAATGAGTCTATATAGATGACACTTTCTTATTTTCCCAGCTAAGAAAAACAGAATTAAAACCAAATTTAGTTTCTTCATATTTCCAAGATCAAGAATCCCACCTTAACACTAAATAATTCAAACAAATCTGGGGGAAAAAAATCTTTTTATTGAGAAAAAAGAACACTCCATCATATAGATGTTCTTAGCAGGAGTGTACCATTTGGTCATTTGACATGTTTTTTTACCCTTTTTCTGCACATAAGCTTTTTCTAATACCAAAATTGGATTACTTCCAATAAATATGCAAAATCAACATTTTCTCCAATATCTTTTGGTCCAGATTTCCAAAACTCCCAGAAGAGAAAGCCCTTATTCATGGCTGAAGAACAATACGCCTAGGATAAAATCCACCAGAACCTCTGCACAGTAGTTTCACAAGAGAGTTACTTCACCCCAGAAATTTACCACAATTTCAGTGGCATGGCTGGCTCTGCAAACACTGCACATGTGCAATCCCTATCTCAGAACAAGACTAGTCAAGGAAGCAAAACTGCTAGTAGGATTCACAGCACAATGGAATGGAACTTTAACAGCAATCAAGAGCAGGTGAAACTTTACAAAGTATTTACAATGACCTTGTGTTAAGACTGAAGAGGAAAGGGGAGCCAAGCCAGAAGGGCAGTGTATGCTTACATAGGAAAAGTGATTCCTAACAAACAGCTCTTACTGCTGTCAGGGATAAGGCTGCACTTTTAGTCTGGAAAGCCTTTTGTGGGAGACATACTGATTGTTACTAAAGAGGCAGAGAATGCTGATACTGTCATGTTCGAGGAAGGAGCAGGGCACAGCACATCGTGTTGCAGGTGTCACCCACTAATACCAGAGGTGGCCTCTACCTTCGCCACTGACAGAGCCAGACACGTAAGAGGCCAAGTCAAGCTCTCCTGAGCTGACAGAGACACCACTGCCAAAAGCATTTCCCTAGCTTTGCACTAATGGGGCATAAATCCAAGTGGAGGCAGAAGAACCTTATTACTCTCAATTTTTTACTATTGAAGGTCAGCCATACATGCTTCAATCACCAACTGTTTAAGGACAGACTTCTTACCTCCAACAGGGAAGGATTAGAGGAAATCCTACCTGAGCTCACTTTCACCTCCAATCCACTCGGGCACCTTGAGCTTGGAGTCGAGGTTGTAGTAGGTGCCTCCCACCTCCCGGACACAGATCCAGTGCTGTCTCTTGAGGGGGAGCTTCAAGGGGCCCCAGCAAAGGCTGGAGGGCAGATTCATGATGAAGCCCATCACGTTAGACAGGGCAATGGCATTAACATCCCTGAAAGAGTGCAATACATCAACCAGATTATGTTCTGGTACTTTCACGTCAATCTCTTTCTCATTTTTACAAACAGTAGCCACCTCCACAATTACACAACTCCTCAGTACCTGCGCTTATCCCACCAAACTGCCTCGTAGCCTTTGGTCTGAAGTGCTGCCATAATCACGTTCACATCATAGTTCCCATTCCCCAGCATGCTCTTCTTGTGGGGGGTCACCATGGTGTTAGGAGACAGCCTGCAAACAGAAGAGGAGACTGCTCTAACAAATGTTTGCTGAACCTGTATTCCACAACCTGCTGTATAACTTGAAGTCCATTTTGAGGGGTTTTGTGTTTAAACACAAACTACTCCACCCCCCCTTCTCCCTCATCAAATGGGCTGAGGGAACTAAGTCATGCATCAAAAATAACTTTGATGTACAAAGCCTCCAAAAATCCTGCCTTTGATGCAAAAGAAATCCCAAAGCTCTTCCTCCCTGACCCCTTGAACTGGTACTTCTGAAGGATGCTTCAATTATGATTTTTCTCAATTTACAGTTGGAGTAAATATCAGCTTGCTATTTAGGACAGCAGCTATTACAATTTCAAGAGTCCAGCAGTCAACAGCAGTCCTGAAGACGGGATGAGAAAAAGAGGCACGGGAGGTTGGCTGCAGGAAAGGTGGTTGTTCTTCCTCCTCCACTGGTAAATGAAAGAAGTATTCAGACACAAAGCCATGAAGATACTTGGGATTGGGAGCTTTCCAAAGTGTTGCTGTTGCTAGATGATAAAAAAATATCTGTTGCTGTAGGTAACTAAACAGATAATCCTGATGCAAACAAATCTTTTTAGCTTTGACCTGTACATTTGCTTAGACATCACTTGCATTACTATAGCATCTAAAAATGCAGAACCACAGTCCATCACATTCATATAATTGCAGAATATCCTGAGTTGGAAGGGATCCACATGGAGTCCAACTCCTGGTCCCAGACAGGACAGCCCTAAGGATCATGTGCTTGACAGCATTGTCCAAACTCCTCTTGGTACTGTGTCAGGCTTGGTGCTCTGATCACTTCCCCAGGGAGCTTGTTCCAGTGCCCAACTACCTTCTGGGTGAAGAATCTTTTCCTAATATCCAAACTAAACCTCCTCTGACAGTGCTTCATGTCATTCCTTCAGGTTCTGTTACTGGTCACCAGGGAGGAGAGACCAATGCCTGCTCCTCCATCTCCTCTTGCGAGGAAGCTGTGGGCTGCTATGAGGTTACATGCCAAAATACACAATGGCCTTTGCACAAGTTCAGATAACGGATGTGAGACATAACATGGAGATGTGTGGCAAAAAAGCCTGTTAGCCACTTTTATGGTTTTATGTTTCCCCCTCCGTCTAAGAAATTTTGTAAGGAGGGAAAACAACAGGATGTACTATTATGAAGATGACAACAGGAAAAGCAAGCACAGGGGAAACTGGGAGCAGAGAAAAACAAAGTCACATAATACCAATCCAAAGAAAGTCAAGCCTCATATGAGTTCTGTTGTGATGACTTGATCTTTCCATTGATAAGGACTCCATTAATTCTTCTAATGCAAAGTTCAGATTTCATATCATCCAAACATCTGTATTTTACCTGGCTCTTCCTGCTGCCAACTCCATCCCCAAAACTCCTAATGTTCCTGCACATTTTTTGCTCAGCCTTTACCACACTGCATGTTCTGCAGGTGTATTTCATCCACTGGAAATTCCTCAGCCCTTCTGCATTCCTTCTCTTCTTACCCAACAAATTCTATTTCTTTAAAAAGGCATCCTTGGAGCAAGTGGCGGAAGATGCGGAAAATTCTTTTTAACTTTAGCACAATAGTGTTTGATCCCCATATCTGCGATAAATGCTTAGTTTTGTACCATATAGTACCTTGTACAAATGCCAGACATTAATGTGGCTTTGTGTTAACTCCCTTCATCTGTGACTAACAGTCTTGTATCAGCTAGCGCTTCCTTATTTACCTATATCAGCCATTAGGACGTATTAGCAGATGTCTTAGTTTTGAGAACAAAGATAGAGTGCCAGGGCAAAGAATGATAAAAGAAGTGCACTGTGACCTGACAACATACTTGAGATAGTCTCAAGGTGAAAAGATTCATTAGAGGATGAAGAACCATAAATGGAAAATTTGGGGAATGAGATGTTCCCAAATGACCACCAAGGACACTCAAAAGACCCCTACTGCTATCCAAATAAATCCATGGAAACAATTGACATATATGCATGTATTCAGGAAATATAATGCATTTGTAATGGGAATGCAGTTAATATATACTGGTTTCATGCATATAACCTGGTCTGGTTATATGACTAGCAGACTGCTGGGTGCACATGTTAGGTAGAGCAATCCCCATGCACCCAGTACGCTGAATTAAGTAATCTTAATTCTTAATCTTTCTTACTTAACCAGCTGTGGAGAGTTCATTTCCCAGTTTTCAGTGACACCCTGACAGCATAAGGCATTTGGCAAGAAGAAAGCAGAGGACTGAGTCGGGAGTTTCAGAGCAACCAAGGCTGAAGAGGCTACAGACAGGTAGCCTTTGTCTTCAGCTTTGGGTTTTTCTGCAGTGGAGCAGTCTGCAGCAGAACAGTCTGGGAAGAGTGTTCACTACAGAAGGGAGAGGAGTCCACAATAGCATGGTAAGAGGAAAAGTTGGTAATACCCACCATGGGGGTGTATTTTACTAATCACAGAGATAGAACCTGCAGATTGTCACAGCTCTTCCAGCATCTCCATAAAGCAAGATTACTTGGCTATGGCTAATTCCTCAAGATCATTGCTTTAACCTACCAACTCTTCTAAGCACCAGCAAGCAAAGAAAACCTTAAAATTCAGAGAGCCCTTTGGGCTGCAGAAGCACCCTCTCGTGGCACCATTTTCCAGATAAATTTATTCAAGAGCTGAAAGAACATATTTATCTTTGTTCCTTCACATAACTTCCAGAGCCCCAGAAATGCGATGAGGTGACCAGCATGGGCAACAAAAAACACATCTGTGAGCAAACTTGCCCCAAGAACCACCTCAACATCTTGGCCTGCACATACCTAAGCAGGGTCCACAATCACCAGCTGAAGGATTCTGACCAGGCAAGGAATTAATTTGTTGGTTTGGTATTTTTTATCTAGCCACTGAGCTGAGGAAGACTGACAAAGCTGGACGGAAATCCAGGTAATAATCCTCCTGCTCTTTCTACATCAGAAACTTTCATCAACATGTCTTAACACAAGGGGCTCCAAGATTCCTGCATGCAGTTGTCTTTCCTAATCAGGTCTCAATATGCAGACTCCAGTGAAGTGAAGAGATTTTGTTTGTATCTCCATGCAACACTTGGAACATGCAATCATACTTCCTGCAACAAAAGCCAGACGAACATCAAAAAGGTATTTCTTGTTTTAGAGGAAAGAAGAGGGAAAGACTACACAATCAGAGGGGTGCCCAGACCAAGTTTCGGCATATGCTTGAGATGATAATCATCAGACTACCCTGGCCTTACACAATAGGATTCAGCAAAAGGGAAGCTAATGATTAAGCAATCTGGTTCAATCATTCTCCAAGGAATGTGGAAAAAGAGAGCTTAAGTTTATTTGTGATTTTGTTACCTTGTCAACACCAGGTTTAAAAATCAGGCCTCAACATATTTGCAGGTTATTAAAAATATTCTTCTGTCCTTTATCAATACAGAGAATGTGAGGAGACACAGGAAAAGACAAGTGACATAAAAAGAGCAACTAAATTCATGCTTCTTAAATGCAAAGAGCAACACTAAAGTAGTCACCCAACAGAAACAGAAAGGCAGTGGCAATTCTTATGTATGACTTATAGCTCATCCATTTCCAAGAGGAATATCCATGTGTATTTCCATACTACCATGGGGCTGAATCAATCTGTGTATCTTGATCTGAATATTAGGATGGAACAACTCCAGCTTGGAAAAAAAGACAAACTCTCCCTCCTAGGGAAAGAGGTCCAACAAGATTAATATCCAGTCTTTTTCTGAGAGGTTTCCATGCTGCACAGTAATTCTGTCTCACAGAATGCAATGAAAGCCAACTAATTAGATCATCACACTCCTTCTACCACATGAACTGCCTTTGTTTGCTTCAGGCCAAGAGCAATCCAGCTGAGATTAAGATTCTGACAATTGCTGCTCTGGAACAAAACCACAGTGTGTTTACACTGGACAAAGAGTGCCTTGAGCCTGCCATGGACCAGCTCCACTCCACCAGCAGGAGTTTTATCTACAATGCTACAATAAATAGCATTTCAATCTGATACTTGTTATTGTCCTTCACCACATTCTTTTTCCAAAGACAGGCATGAGTTTGATGTGTCAAGCACCAGTTTCATAAATTTGCCAGCTTTCAGGAGAGCAGCAACAGGCCCACAGCTCCCTGCTCATCAGCACAGGGTACCATGACTGCCTCATCCCACAGCACGTGCATGATGTGGGATCTCCTGCTTGTCACAAACACAAGATGCTGGCAACTGCTGGTAACAGGTATTCAACCCTAACTTACACGATGTTTACAACGTCTGCGGGTTGAATATCAGAGGAGAGCCCTGTTCCATCATTTCCTTTATCATCACTTAGATTCATCAGAGGTGGGTCACCAGAACTTATAAAGGCTCACACAGGAGAATTTCCATAAAGCATCAAAACACCATAAAATAAACACTGAACAAAATATGAGCTATTGCACAGGTCACGTTAATAATTTATATTCATCCCTGTAAAACTCAAACCCACTTTATTAATTATCTGAAGCTCCTGGGAAACATTTAGCAATGCTACAGGAAACAGGCATCCAGCTACTGACATTAAACCCAGTTTGAGAGAGTACAGAGTCTTGCTGCATGGAAAAAAAAAAGCTCATATTTGAAGAACTTCACTGAACCTCTTGAATAAGGAATCACTCAACTGGCAAAACTCCTAATTTCTAAAAAACTTACAAGTGTTGCAGTACTAAGTCAGTATGTCATTCCTGCCACCTTCATTCTCCAATTATTAACATCTAGGTAATTTATCTACACAAGGCAGGGGTAAAAATATGGAAGACAGGTAGAACAGGCATTAAGGTGAGTAGAAATGAAGACAGCACTCCAACCACATGACAGCATCTGCAATAAAACCCTTGGACTCAAAGCTGGCAGCCAGAACAGGTTAAGAAACAAGTAAAATGAGAAAGAATTTCTGCATGGAGGGGAAAAAAAAAAGGCCAGGGTTAAAAAAACAAGACACATTCAGTTCAAAGCAGTAGCACAGTCTGAATCCTTCCTTTTCCTTCGGCTACCCCCCAGATAACACCCAAAAATTCCTCCAAGCAGCAGAGGACAAGGGGAAGCTAATGCCAGTACAGGGAGCATCCTACCTCTGGAAAATCTCCTGCAGGGTCTCCCTAGTGAAGGCGTTGCTGTCCTGGAAGACATTGTTGAGGGCATGGAGGGCACACAGCTCCCGGCGTTGCTTCTCATGGTAAATGTGCTGTGGCGGCAGCTGGGATGGCTCTGGCGATTCAGATTTGGTCTTGTCACCTTTCCATGGCACACAACTCATTTTCTCGACGGGTGGATGGGGAGTAGGTGGTGAAAAATGAAGGAGGCTGAAGTTTCTGCCTCCACAGTCACAACAGCAGCCCACTGCCCCTTTCTTTCGTGGGCTAGCACTGCTTCCAGCTTATGAATCCTCCTCTTGTGCTTCAGTTTATTCAGTAATTGCCTCTGACAGCTGGTTTTAAAAACCACATGAAGATCTGCAACCTCCCTCCTCCCATACCCCATAAAATGTAGTATTTCCCTCCCCTCCGCAGAAAAAAAAAAAAAGTCAAAATATACAATTCTCCTTAGTGTCAAGGTACCAGCTGGAATTTATCACATCGCTCCTTTTCTTCCATCTCCTTTGGTCTACAGCACCACTAAAAAAAGTACCCAGACCAGGTAACAAGAAGAGGCCCACCCCCAAAGTGCCAAAGGGAAGAAGATGAAGCCAGCGCCCGGTACTGCCTATAGGAGCACAAGGTGGTTAAGCACTTATCAGCTGCATTCCTCCATTCCTTTGGGAACGACTGTATCCTGGCAGGAACATGCCAACAGCTCGGGAAAGGAAACCACTTCTTGCTAGGCCACGAGAAACCCAAGTCCAGACTGCGGGGAAGGCGATTCCTCACAGGTCACCCTGCGCTCCGACAAAGGGAAGTCTCCGTTAGCAACCAGAGGCAGCTCCAAGCCCGTGGGAGCGAGGGTAGGGCAGGCGGGACCAGCCCCACGGCCTGCCTCGCACCTTTCCACCCCGCCCCTCCCCACCCTACGCCCTCACAACCACCACCACCACCAAAACAACAACAATAACAACAGCAACAGCAACCCAGGCGGGAGCCGCTTCCCACGACCAAGGCCCAGCGACCCCCGCAGCCCACCGCGCTGAGGAGAGGCCCCCGTCTAACCCCCACCCAGCCCTTCGGGGCTCGCTGCTGGGCCGAGGCGCCCGCCCTTCCCCTCGGGAGGGTTGGAGGGGAGGGGAGNCCCGCTCGCGCCACTCTCGCGCACGCACACACGCGCGAGCCTCCCCCCGCCCCCCGCACGCGCAGACGCCGGCCCCGCCCCCTCTGACGTCAGTGGCAAAACGAGCCGGGACACGAGCGAAAGCGGTCTCACCGCCCGCTGCATAAACAAACGTAAATCCTTCCCCGGCTTCGTTCTGCGTTACAGGTTGGCGCCACAAGTGTGCGTGTGGCTAGGCGGGAGGAGCAGGACAGGCAGCTTTCCCCGCCGCTCTGCAAGGGTCACTTGCCCGTCAGCAGAGCCCCTCAGACTGAGGGGTTTCCTCCTTGGCGCTGGCGTCTTGCCTTGGCGGCCCCCGCCGGCGGCCTGAACACTGTGGGCTCGCATGGCGAGCAGGCGTAGGGGTTTTCTGTAGGGAGCTCGAGGCGGTAGGGGCGGCGGGGTCCCTTGCGAACCCCGGGAGCTGGCGGCACGACGCGCCGGGACGGGAGGTCCCGCAGACTGCAGGAACACCGACGCACTCCCACCCTGTTCATTGGCTGACACAATTATCAGTAAAAAAATCTCCTCTTTCCCATTGGCTAGTCCGAGAGAATTCCCTCCCACCAGGGCGGGCTCTCTTGCAGCACTTAGTCCCACCCAGGCCTTTGAGATCTCTTATTCGATTGGCTGTTAAGGTTGTTTGTCAGGAAGCCCAGCTCTCCTATTGGACAGCCGGCCCCGGACACGTCGAGAGGGCTTTGTTGTGTGTTGTGTATATGTAGAAAACAAGCCGAGCTGGCAGTGCTTCTCCCATTGGCTTCGCGCGCTTCGAGGGGGCGTGGTCTCGCCTCATGAATAATCACTACTCCCCCACTGTCGCCATAGCAACATGTAGATTTCGCCGCTGCGCCGCCGGTGATTGGCGGGCACCGCCTTGGCGGGCCCGGGGGCGGTGTCGGGGCGGAGAGCCGGGCAGGGAAGGGAAGATGGCGGCGGCGGAGCGGAGCAGATCCCCGGTTCCCGGGGGGTCCCCGGTGCCGGCCTGTATGTTCGCCCCGGAGCCCGGCTCCCCGGGCGGACGGCCTCGCGTGGCGGCGGCCGTCTGTCCCCTCCGCGCAGCCTTCGACGGCGAGGACGGCGAGGCGCTGAACGGCGAGCCCGAGATCGACCTCACCAGTAAGGTAGGCCCGGCGGGGGGGCGGGCGGCGGCGAGCGCCATCACCCCGCCAGGCCCCCGCTGCTCTCCTCCCTGCCGGTCGGCTGTGCGCGGGGGGCTGCCCCCGAACCTGAGCGCTCCCCCGCACCTCTGGCACGAGAGCGAGAGGCTGGGGCCTGCCTGCCTCCGCCGGGACGGGAGGCTCCCCTGAGCGCTCCCCCGGCCCCAGCATCACCTGGGCAGACGGCGGAGCCAGAGGTGCCGTGTGGAGGCGGCCGGGAGAGGCGCAGTAAAGTTGTCCCGTAGCCCGGCCGGGACAGGAGGGTGCTGGCACGCTGCTCCGCCCTGTGCCTTGCCCGCCTCGGCTGCTCGGAGGGAAGGCAGCCCGCAACCGGGGTAGCAGCCTCGGGAAGCGCAGGGTTTGGAGCTGTCAGCTGCTGCAACGTCCCGCTGACGTTTGCTCTCCGCGCTGGGTCTCTGCAGTTATCTCTGCTGCCAGTTGTACTAGTTCCTCGGACTTTCTCCACAGTCTTAAAAAGAGGTCAGAGCTTGTAACTTTTGAGCACAAGAGCCCAGTGACAAGGGTACCTTGCTCTTGCAGACAGGCTTAAGTCAGCGCAGAAAAGGCTTGTTCACCTTGTGCAGCTGCTTTCTAGAATCCCAGTGGCAAAACTGTGTGATGGTCTTATTTCTGTCAGAACCAGTTCTCGCTTCCATTCTGCAGGAAGGTACATTGTAGTAATATGTGTGTGCCAGAGACTACCTTAGTTGCCTTCTGTCATTGTATTCTATATTTTTTCCTAATTGTCTGATCTCTCTAACTGTATACCATTTGCTGCCACGGGTTTGGTGTACTGTGATGCTATCTCCCAGTCTAAAGTCTCCTGAAAACTTCATTCAGTCCACTTGTACTTATGTGATCCAGAAGTCAGCATAGCTGTTGTTTCCTCCTAGTTTTCTGTCATGCCTCCTCTTTATGCTTCCAGCTTAAGTTGTTCCAGAGTCCTGGACTTTCTTGCCCTCTGTGTGCAGAGAGGGAAAGAGGAATTGTGTCTGCGGACATGGAAAATTATTTTTTTTAATGGATATTTTACAGTGTGGTACTGTATTAAGACATATGTTACGAAGATGTCTTGTAAGATAGTAAAGAACAGAAATCAAACCTGTAGTAGCTATTGATCGTGCCTTAATGAGCTGGACAAGATTTTTATGCAGGACGCCAATATTGATCTGTGCTTTGTCTTGGACGTGACTGCTGTGGAAGAGAGCCAAGGAGGATGCCAAGGACTGCGTCACTGATTCTTGACAGCCAGGAATCTGACCAAAACTCCGACAAAGAGAGAAGAGCGCTTTTCTCCCACAAGCTCCCATTTCTGGTATCAATCTGTCTTCCATTCCTGGAAATCTGGAGGTGCTGTCGCGGTGGTAGGTAAGCATTTTTTGGACCTTTATTACGATTTACTTATGCATACAGCATTGTGCACCTGCCGTCTTTTCCCGGGACTTTTCATTCATCCCCACCTTGGATGAGAGCTAAAACTGTGAGCTCTGCTCCATCATTCTGAGTTAATCTACCACTGTGTGCTCAAAACAGCAATCCCATGTGGTGAGAATGCAGTACCTAACCTGTGGCCTCCCCCTCCATCTTTTCTTTTTTCCCAGTTGAATTGTTCGACTCCAATCCCTACTTAAAATGGGGACTCCCACTGCAATCAGTTTGTTTGATAGTTGCTAGTTCTGTCCTGGTCCTTCTGACCCACCCCCTGGCTCTGTTAATCCTTTTCTCCCAGTCCTTTCCCTGAACGTAAGGTGAGCTCTTTTTAGAGAAGAACACATTGGGATTCTGTTATCAAGTGCACCTTGTCAGCTGGTCAGGGAAACAGTTCCATTCATCAGCACAAATTTATTACCATGTTGATCTTAATGGGTGTTTGTTTTCACTTCAATGCCAGCACACTGCAGCAGTAATCAACTTTCAGGTCAAAAACCGTAGCACACAAGGCTATTAGTGACGCTGATACTTATAGTGGATCTACATTGACAGCAAAACATAATAGCACCTGAACAATGTATGTCTACAGGGCATAGAAAACAAAATATGACATTACAGAAGGTGCCTTTCCCCCAGCTTCTTGATTGCGGATGGTGGCTTTCCAGCCATGCAAAATGTCAGACTCTGTTTTTCCAGTAAAGAGCAGCACTACGTACTACATAGTAATTGGTTTGCCCCTAATACTTATAGTTTGTCTGCCTCATGGAGACAGGCAAAGCCACCTCTCCCCAGAGACTGGGAAGGGACTTGAGAGATGGCATTTTGAACTTGTGAGGTGTTTCCTTCTGCTGTCTTAAGAATAAAACAATAACTGGTTGTCACTTTTTTGCCCTATAGGAAACCTGATGTTGCTAGACCCGCATGGCTCCTACTGATAAATGACAAAGTGGAAAGAACAAAAGTGAACACTTTTGACTTTGTGAAAGCCTCTTAAAAACATGCATTCGTAGTGCAGGCATGGAGGGGTTGCTCAAAGGTGAAAAGCAAAAAAAAAAAAGCAGAAGAGCCAAAATGGAGGGCTTCTCTTTGACCAGGGAGATGGCAGAGAACAGGCTCTCTCCATCCAGGAAGCTAAAGAAATCTTCAAAATAGCACATCAAGTCTTGCAATGACCCAGGAAACCACACAACTGGCTGGGGCTGTGACTGCAGAAATAGTTGTCAGAAACGCTGAGTGGCATTGGAAGGTGTGATCCATGAAAGCTGCTGTTTCATCTACAGATACTTCTCTTGATGTCTTACTATGTCATATGAGCTGTAAGCTTCATTGGCCACAGAGTAAACTTTGGAGGCAGTCTACTGCTGGAACACCCTTCAGGAGCACCTGTGCATGGCAGTGAAAGCAGCAGTGTGGGGGAACACAGTGTTGTGGGCTGATGTGAGTGAGCCTGTGCTGTTTGAGGCTCCCAGCCCTCCTGCCTGGCAACGTGAGGAAAGGGTACAATGAGCTGCTGATTGCCTTGGTACTTGTTACAACACCCTGCCTGCTCACACTGCTGAAGCACTTGGACTCAGAAAAGCAAAGCTGGCGATGGGACTTGAAGAAACTGAAGTTAGTTTGCCTTGCGCTGGTGGCCCCTGCTATTTTAATGATCTTTGTGTGTGTTACAGCCTGTTTAATAGATCTTCCTGAGTCCCTGGCTTGTGCTGGTGCACAGCCTAAAGAGTGAGCTTGTCTGCTGTGCATCCAGGTATTCCTGAAAGTACTTGCAGGGTAAAATGAGCCCTACACATCAAAACATAGCCTTCCATTTCTGGCCGGATTGAGCCTCTCAACGGTTACTGATTTTGCTCTCAATGCATTTACATCCATCCACTGGTTTCCCTCAAGAAGAAAACGAAACTGAAAGGAAAACAGAACTGAAAGGAAAACTAATAAAAGCAAAACTCAATCTTTTATAGCATGAGATAGAAGGACTATGACTTTGCAGAGCAGAGTGCTTTGGTACACTTTGCAGACCACGCCAAGTAGTTGAAAGGCTTAGGTAGGGCATATGTCCAGAAGGGGCACATGAAGGTGATTGTATCTCTTGTAGCTGTCTGGCCCTTGCAGACGCATCCCTACTGTCTGGGACCCTTAACATCTGTGGAAAAAGTTGCTTTGGCACCCTTAAACCTTCTAACCAGCACCTGCTGTCTGTACTTGAGTTTCCCAACGTGCTTCACTGTGGTTTTGAAAGCTGCTTAAACATTATTTGTGGGGGCTTGGGTTCCTTTACATTCTAGATTTCCAAAAAACGCTTTCATCAAGTGTGTAATACTGATGGTAAAGGTAGGTTCTCCTTGAAAACACATTGTGTTAACTGTGCTGAGCAAGTCAGGCTGTGTTAGAGAATGCTGGGCAGACTTGAGGATGTTATTGTCAACTGCTCTAAACCATATGTTTTAGGCAAGCATCTAATTTAGCACAGCTTTCAGCCTCAGTGCATAGTGAAGAGAAGTGCTTCTATCTGGCTGTGATTTTGGGATGTGTATATAGGAAGAGCTGTGAATGTCACTGAGTGTTGGCACAGGTGTGCCTACCCTTAGGGCTCTTGGTGGGTGTCAGCCTTTAATAACTGTTACTAAAAGTGCCTTTTTCACAGAAATGTGTATCTCAATTGCTACAGCTGTCAGGCTACTGTACTGGGATGCTCAGCCACCAAGAGATTTGTAACCATGGAGGCAGTCAGAGAGCAGGTAGAGTGGCTGATGGAGGTCTCCTTGGTCTGTCACTGCCATGCCACCATTGTGGCTGCTCTGTGCAAGTATCCTCAGCTGTACTGTGTGAGCAGTGCACGTTTCTGCCAGAAATGGTGCTATTCCATTCTAGGAAAAATCATTCCTGAAGCACTCTCTTGTCCTCATTTTCTGCTTTGTTGCTGTTTTATTTTTTCATTTTCTTGATGTTCCTGCAGGAAAGGGCAAAGGAAGTTTGATTATTGCAATAGCTGCAGTCAGAATTTGTTGGTAGCACAGCTGCTGTCCTACAAAATTGCAGCTCTCCACTGCTGAAACCCCCAGATGTGCTCATACAAATTGCTTTGCATGTCTGCCCCTCAGCGCCGTTGTGTAAAGTACCTAAAGTTTGAAAATAATGCTTATTTGTGTTCTCTCCTTTCCTTCTGCCCCCTCAGAAAACAGAAGGGGACATCAAATATGTGAAAGACTTAAAAGATACTCTGGATTTTGGTGCCCAGGTGTCCTCTGCAATGAGGTCTGGTTGGCTTTCTCTTGCTGTCCAGTCATGTTTCAGGGGAGCAGCAGAACTCTTCGCAGCAGAGACTGTGGAGTACCCAGCTAAGGAATTTCTGTGGAGAAAATATCTGCTCCCCTTTCTGTTTTCTTTGAATGAAAACATATTGGAGTGTTCACTTAAATGTGGATTTTAAACATTGGTTACATCAAAATGAGATGCTTGGTATTCTTACTTGCTTTGAAGTGTATTTTCCTGCATAAATGAACTCTGAGCTCAGACAAACAACCTTGTGCGGTGTCACAAGGAAATAGCTGTCAGCAAAACTGGTTTAAAAAACAAAACAAAACCACCACAAAGCGGTCCTGGAAAAAGAGTCCTCCTCTTTCAATAAAGCACATAGATTGATTGTGCTTGTAACTGAAGCTGGTTTTGAAGTTGTTTACCTGACATCTGCAAATGGATATTCAATCTTTTTTTCCAGCTGGTGATGGTGAGTCCAACTTCAGAGCAGTATGACAGTTTGCTCCAGCAGATGTCAGAGAGGATTGATGAGGGATGTGGGGAGACCATCTATGTCATTGGACAAGGATCAGGTGAGTATAGTTTCCCCAGCAAAACAGCAAAAAATTATTAAAATTATAAGAAAAACCTTGTTCATCTAACTAGACTGCTGCTGAAGGTAATGCTTATTTTTCCAGAATAACTTAGCAGAATATGTTTCCATAAAACATAGCAGAATATATAGGACAGATTCTTTTATTTTATTCCTGCCAACAACTGTCTCATGTAGTGGAGCTAAACGTATTTTTTTATAAAATCATGCAAGTTCTTTTTTGGAAATAAGGCATATCTTGTGTGAGCACACCAGGAAAAGACAAAGAATCTAAAATTATAGTAACAGCTTAAATACAGATGTCCTCAATGTCTGTGAAGGTCTTGTTCTGTCTGATTTTGTTCACTGCTCCATTGGAAATAACATATTTTTACCCCACAGGAATTTATTACAGATACTTCACATAGCCAAAATATATGCTGCTGACTTTCTGTGTTAGTATGTGTCTGATATGGAGGAAAAGGTTTTCCTTTGCTCAGCATGAGGCCTTTATTGTCACATTAATTTGCATGTGACTGCAGTCATTTGTCTTTGCAGATTTTAGCAGTTAGCATGGATTACATTTTTGCTCTTTTTGACAATTTGAGTATTTGCATCTGATACTGGTAAAGGGCAAATGCTGGTAAAGGGCAAAGCATGCCTTGCTTTGAAATAGACATTTCAGAATATAAAATAATTGTCTATGGTTATCATAAGGCGAAAGGCATGTTTTAAGTATATCTACTGAATATGAAGTTGTCATGATCAGACTTTTTCTGTGTTTGAATATGAAACCCTGCCAGGATTGGCTGAAATAATGGAGGGAGGGAGCTATGTAACCTCAGAACTGTGTGCTTTTTGGGTTTTCTTGGAGTTGTGTGAAGCAGCCAACATAGCGGAGGAGTCAGAATTAGATGGCCAGTGTCCATGCAGCCAGGGATTATGCTCTTGCCTCCAAGCAGGTTTCCCACATGTAGTCTGTGTCCTTGGTGTTTGGGATAAGCACATCTGCAGTGGAGATATAGCTAGTCAGGCTAGTACCTCCTTTCTCCTATAGGATACCTTGTGAGAATGTTAACTGGTGGTTGTTGCAAGGATTTACTTAGAAGTAGGCATTTGTTTCTTAAAATATGAGGTTAAACTTATGACTTCATTTTGGGTTGCAGCATAGTCGAGGAAGATGGGGATATTTTCAACAGAGAAAAGATACTGGTATCCTTGCCACTGTTGCTTCCTCTCATTCCCTTTCAGCATCTGTGATTTTGATCATCCCAGATACCCAACTCAGCTGAAAAGCAATTGAAGACTGCCACAGGAAGATTATTAGTTCAGCAGCAGTGACCTTTCCCTTTCTCCCTTGGGTCTTGCCCTCTCCTGTCCCCTACTTCTCGTTCTCTTCCTATAACCCAAGGCTCGTTTTAGTTTTCGTCAGTCTCAGCCAGCTTATGAGCAAGGTTGGAAATCACCCAGTAACTCTGCTAGTTTTAGAGCTGGTCAGTAATTAAAATGCTGATAAGTTCATGCAAACTGCAGTTCCTGCTTACTTGCCGATGAGTCAGCCATGCATATGAACACGTACACATGGCAATAACTTTGGTCATCCGGGTGCAGTGTGGCTCTCCACCTTTGTTTGTTGTTTTGTGGGCATTTTTTACCCACGGAGGAGATTCTGAGGTCAAATCTGTGCACCTTCACAGCACCTGGATTGGGAAAGAGACAGTGATGGCCTTGACCCTGTCTAGATAGTTGCCAATGGCATGCTCTGACTGTCAGCTCTTTTGCTTGGATGATCTGCTCAGAGGAAGCAGTGCCACATTTACTGACTGATTTTGGTGATGCTTCACTCGGCGCTTTCCTTTTGTTAATGCTTTACCTCTTCTTGCAATGTGAGAGGAGATACTTTATCTGACTGAAGGACACAAAGTACCTTCAGCACATGAAGTAAGGAGATTAGACAGAAATGTTTCTTTCTTGCCAATCCCTACCTATTTGCTTGTAAAAATTATGAAGAAAACTCCTCTAGATGAAAGATGGCGGTTTTCTAGTGTCTTTTAAGCCTTAGAGTGAAGATCATCCCTTTTTATTTTGGGCCAGGGGTGTTTATTCTGTGTATATGGCTGACACCTCCAATCCCCATATAAGTCCCAATGGGTATGAAGGTCCCAGGCAGGATGACAATGCTGCTGCCTGTTGCAAGGTGGTGCTCACTGACTGCCCTTTGTCTCCTCAACACCCCACCAGATGGGACTGAGTACGGGCTGAGTGAGGCAGACATGGAGGCATCCTATGCCACGTTGAAGATCATGGCAGAGCAGATCGAGGCAGATGTGATCCTCCTGAGGGAGCACCAGGAGGCCGGGGGCAAGGTGCGCGACTACCTCGTTCGGAAACGTGTGGGTGACAACGACTTCCTGGAGGTCAGGTGAGGAGCCGGGTGGAGACAGGGTTAGTCAGCAGCTCAGCTGCATTTTTTACCGTGTGAGCAGTGCGTGGTGCTGAGCCAGCAACGCCGCTTCAAATCTGGGTGTTGGAGCTACCCAGCAAAGGGAGCCGAGCTGGACCACTCCTTGCTGATGAAATTGCCTTTTTGTTGTTGTTGCTGTCTCTTTTGTGAGCAAACTGTTGGTGGAAATTTGCCTGTGTTTAGCAGAGGGCTGGGTGACAGCTGGCTGGCTCTCTGGATGACAGCCTCACAGTTGGGGGTATCTTTTTGTAGGCTGGGTTGCCAGAGGGGAGTCAGTTGTGCACATGTGGCTATGCACATGTAGTATATAAGCACACTGCTGGAACACAATACTTTTGACAGAGGATCCAGTTCTGTTCCAAGACTGTGATGATCCAAGTCAACTTTTAATGGACATATACTAGCTTATATAACATGACTTGAGAGTCTGCCCAGACCTGGATGGAGAGGATTTCCAGCATTTGCCAACAGCCATAATGGCCACATTGTTTAAAGATGGAACTTGCTATAGGACATAGCTTTCTCCTAAAATATTTCACTCTTTTTTTTAGCTTATCCTTTTCTAGGAACAATGATTTTAATTTTTGTGCTCTTCTTGGCACTTGGCGCTGTTGCAACATAAGAAATGTGAGAAAGGCAGAGGTGTTCTAGACCAAGTTGGGATTTAGTCTTCCTTTTGAATTGCCACAGTGTTTATGCTGGATTGCAGAGACAAGGAGTTAGAATAGAGACACTCTGTGTGGCATCAAGCAACGTCACGTTCAGTTGACTATGTTCTGGACACCAGTGATGTGTTTCCACAGTCTTCCACATCCCAGTCCGTAGAGTCTGGGATCTCTGCTGTTAATTAATAACTATAAAAGAATCTCTGCTCTGCTTGTGAAGCTCTAACATTTTTTAATCTCTGTTTGAAGGATAGGGAGCAAAAGCCAGTTATTTGCAGGAGCAGTGATGTTTGGGTTTTTTGGATCACTTGTTCGTTTCTTCAGGTACCATATTTTAGCAGGCTTCTTTTCCTTTCCCCTGCAGGGTAGCAGTGGTTGGCAATGTGGATGCAGGGAAGAGCACCTTGCTGGGTGTCTTGACTCATGGCGAGTTAGACAACGGCCGGGGCTTTGCTCGGCAAAAGCTCTTCCGCCACAAGCACGAGATTGAGTCAGGCCGCACCAGCAGTGTGGGCAATGACATTCTGGGCTTCGACAGCGAGGGCAACGTGGTGAACAAACCTGACAGCCACGGTGGCAGCTTGGAATGGACAAAGATCTGTGAGAAATCCACCAAGGTCATTACTTTTATTGACCTGGCTGGTCACGAAAAATACCTGAAAACCACCGTCTTTGGCATGACCGGCCACTTGCCTGACTTCTGCATGCTTATGGTAGGTAGCAAGAAAGATGGACCATACCAGCTGGAGGGGTCTGTTCACAGCTTTAACAGCTTCGAATTCTTTCCTGTTGCAAAGTGCCTGTGGGGTTTTGGAGGGAGGCAGCATCCCACAGTGCAGGAGAGCAGAAGCCTCTGTGGCTGTCCTGTACTGTGAGGCAAGTGCCCCAGGACTTTCAGTCCCAGACAGGCCCAAGGTTTGTGATTCTTGAAAATGGAAAGATTTCTGAATTTTATAAAACCTTGTTAAAACTAGGGGCAAATGAGTCAGTCCTCTCCCAGGGTCCCATAACATCTGAGATGAGCTGGGTCTGGTCATACGGCCCCCGTGGCACATCTACAGCCTAACCACAGTCTACTGCATGTCTGACACAAGGCCTTCTCTGTAATCTAGCTTACTGCAGAAGGAACATTGACATCCCTGTATTTTATATCCCTGTGTAGGTTGGGAGTAACGCTGGGATTGTTGGAATGACCAAGGAGCACTTAGGCCTGGCACTTGCACTTAACGTTCCTGTCTTTGTTGTGGTGACCAAGATTGACATGTGTCCTGCCAACATCCTGCAAGGTGAGTCTTACAGGCTCTCTCCAGGGCTGTTTCTTACCTCTGTATGTGTTGCTATCCGCTGCTTGGGTTCAGAAATTACTGCTGGAAGAAAGCTGCTTAATCTGGTTCTGACTGCATCCTAAACACCTTCCAGAAATCTATCCTTTTCCCTTGCTCATTTTGCAGATGGTTGATTTATACTCACCATGTCAAAATTACCCATGCTGGGACTCAGCTTAGCAGCCCAAAAGTGTTTGCTACAAAGTTTTGCTTAATTGAGCTATAAGAGGAGCAGCATACAGTTGGGGTTTGGGCTTTGCTTTCTCTCTGGATATTTAAACCTGGAGGAAAAGTCTGTAAGTTCTTTTGAAAGCTGTTTTCCTCCCTGCCCACAGTTTGAGTGTGATCTTAAGCTGTGATCGGACTTGATCTCCCCCTGCTGTTAATGAAGGGGCAGCTGCTTGTTATGTCCTGCTCACCTGGGCACTTCTCAGGTATGCTGGCATAACTACAGCAGCTCCTTCCTCTTGTCTGACCAACCAACCAATACTTAATAAATCATGGTTTAAAGCAGCTACATATGTAGGCTATGGTAGCAGGATGGGAGGCAGGACTAGACATGAGTGGGGATGGCAATAAGTAGCATGGGCTAGTATTTTTTTTCTCAGCAGAGTTAAAGAAGCACCTCTAACCCCAGCAGTGTCCCATTAACCCATGCATGACGTTTTTTCAGGATGTGACCTATTCTCACTTTTAAAATTCTCTTTAAACATTTCTCACGCTTTCAGAAACATGCTGGGGTTAATTGGAGCAATGTTTTTTTTTTGATAATCAGTCCTAAGAATCAGGGACGTGAATGCTCCTGGTACCGTCTGTAGTTCAGTGCATTACTATAAAAATACTAAGTATGTTTCAGGCAAATAGATGCATCTGATCAGAAGATAATCTGTATATCTCTACACTAGATGTTTGGCAGATAAATTTAAGGCCTGACCATAAGATAATAACTGGGAAGGAAGGAGAACCTTTGGCTCAGCATGAGGAGAGAAGAGCTGCTCTTGGGAAAAGCTACTCCCGTGACATGCTCTGTTTAAAGTAAATAGACTCAAGATTTGACTCAAGTATATCTCTAAAGAGCAGATGGCCTGATTAGATGTTTGTGTTTCTGTATCCAAAATGTTACTTTCCCATAGGCAATCACTTGTTTACAAAAACCTGTCTAAATGGATGACAATTGTAGAACATAAGTTATTTGCTCTTTTAAGCCCTTAGTACCCTTTTCTGTTTTTTCTTTATTTATTGTCAGGCACTTTGTACGAGATTGATACTAGTGCATCAGGTAATGCCCCTGCTGGGTGCTTGATATGAGGCTTAGAAAAGAAGTTAAAAAGAGGCAAAAGCTGAAAACTGGGAGCCATGAGATTTGTCCCAAAACACTGATTTCTGAATATGGTCCACCCACATTGTCCTAGTCTTTGATGATAATCTTTACCTCTTTCATGCTTCTCCAGCCTCCTATGGCAAGTTGACTGTCAGGGAAAATGTACTGAGGTTTGTTTGGTCAAAATTGATTTGCAATTTGCATAATCTCAAATATTTCTGTCACTGAGTCCTGATTTTCAATTAATTCACTATGAAAAAGCCTTTCTAGGAAGAGGAAATACCTTGTAACTGCTTAAAGCTACTAACAGGCAGCTACAAAATGTCTACTTCTTACTTTTCATGGCATTGCAAACTTGTCTGTCTGTTCATGTATGGCTCGCTTGGCAGCAGGCTAGCTGGCATGAAATGGAAGATGGAATGGCTCCTAAGTCCTACCTGGGCTGCAGCAAACTCACAGTCTCACCTTTAGCCATCTTCTCCTATCTTATCTGTGGCCAGAGCACCCGTCTCCCTTTGGGGAGAGACCCCACAAAAGTGATTTGTAAAGAGGGGAGATGCTGCCCTAACAATATTCGTTTCACCCTTTAAGAAACCCTGAAGCTGTTACAGCGACTGCTGAAGTCCCCAGGGTGCAGGAAGATTCCCGTGCTGGTTCAGAGCAAGGATGATGTCATTGTAACAGCCTCCAACTTCAGCTCAGAGAGGTAACTGGAGTAGAGGAGAATAATTTCTCTTTCAATCCTATGTGGAGACTGTGTGAGGAGATTCAGAGTCCCATTGTCTAGATGTGTGAAGGTTGCATCTGCCATGTGGAGTGTGTTCCATAAGAGTGTGTTGATTTTGAGGTTGACCTGCTTGTGTTCCCCTCTCTGAGGCAGAAGTGAGAGGCTGCTTCTGGGCAGTCTGCAGGAGACAGCAGGGCATTCGGTTTCCTTCAGTCCTTTCTTCAGAAGCTTACACCTTTTCCCAAATGTCATTGGAAGGCAGAGGCAATGTTGCAGGTTTTCAGACATGGGGTGTTGTGCATCTGACTGCTTGCCAGGCTCTGCCTTCCTAGCACAGTATATTGAATTAGTCCCAAGATTTTGGATGTCTCCCTACATGTGGAAAGCCAGGTAGGAAGGTGAACTAAATCCATTTTCATCAATTTTTCTTTACAGGATGTGCCCAATTTTCCAGATTTCAAATGTTACTGGGGAGAATCTAGATTTGCTGAAGATGTTTCTTAATCTCTTGTCTCCACGGACCAGTTACAGGGAAGAAGAGCCAGCAGAATTCCAGATAGATGATACTTACTCTGTCCCGGTAAGGGGCCTGGTATTTGGAAAAATATTGTGTTCCCTCTTTTAGGCTGAAGAAGTTATCTTCTCAAGAGAGGAGAGTTCTAGAGCTCTTCTGCTGGCCTGGTAGAGTAACCACAATTGCTGTTTTTTCTTTTTTGGCATAGGGTGTAGGAACAGTTGTCTCTGGGACGACACTGAGAGGCCTAATCAAGCTAAATGACACTCTGCTGCTGGGGCCAGATCCCCTTGGCAACTTCCTCCCTATTGCTGTCAAGTCCATCCACCGCAAGAGGATGCCCGTCAAGGAGGTGCGGGGAGGCCAGACTGCCTCCTTTGCCTTGAAGAAGGTGAGATAACCTCCTCTAGACCCCCAGAACAGGTACTGCCCTCTTAATTTTTGAGTGTTCTCAGGGTTCAGCTGCAGTAAGGCTGTTTCTACAAACATCAACTGTCTCATGTTGCAGTGATGATGTTTGAGATTACATGAGATGCCTCATGTTGCAGTTCTATGGGGAATCCCACAGAACCTCTGTGGTTCCACATCCTGGTGTTTCCTCCTAGGAGCTGCCAGGGGATAGCAATTCCACTAGATAATGATGTTGGAGATATGTAAGAAAGTGGAGGCATTGCAAGAAAAGTCTCCTTTTGTGCTGGAACTCATTAGTAGCCTGGACAGTGTATTTACACTATTCCTCTTGTCTTGTAGGACCAGCCGTGTCATTTGGGATTTAGAAATCAGCAAAATTTGATATGACTCCTCTTGCAAAAGATTTCTGTCAATAGAAGCTGCACTGATTTTAAGGGGATATAGTTTAAGCTACACCATACTTCATGTGTTCAGGCTTATAATGTTATATTAACAGACATCATGATTTAGGAGAGATCATTTTCTTGGACAATGTCAACCAGGATGTATGTTTTGCTTTTAGAGGATCAGTGAGGTAAATGTGTCAAGTGTCCAGCATTTCCAGTACACTAAAGCTTCCTTATAAACTTCAGCTGAATTTGTTTTTTGCAACTTTTACATAATAACCTATACATAACATACAGCTATGCAACTCTTGCTTTGCCTTTTGCTGGGCATGAGATAATATCTGTGAAATCCCTTAGGATTTTGCTGAATGCAGTCAGCCAGAGCAGCAGATTTCTTCCCTGGAGAATCACGCTAAGCTTTTTTGTGTCTCTGCTTTTCAGATCAAACGTTCTTCCATCCGGAAAGGCATGGTAATGGTGTCACCCCGCCTCAATCCACAAGCGTCGTGGGAGTTTGAAGCAGAGATTCTGGTGCTCCATCACCCCACCACCATCAGCCCACGATACCAGGCCATGGGTATGTGTTTCAGTCAGTTGGATTGTCTTTGTTTCCCAGTGGTAGCATTTTGTATCTGATCTAGCCTAAGATAATTTTGCACCTGATGTCTCTGCCAACCTGAATATATACCATAGTTTCTGGTTTTGCCTTTCCCAGCATTGTGGAAGAGAGTAGAAGGGAGCTTACAGAAGAGAGTGGGGGAGGCTATAAGGTAAAAAGGAGATGTGTGTTCTCAAATGTACCTGGAGCCTGCCTGTGCTGTATCTCCTTGGTGCAAAGATTCTCCACTTTCAAATGCCAATGGAAAGTGCTGATGGAAGTGCTGATGGTCATTTTGGGTCCTGCCCTCTAGCCCACCTGCTTGGTGTGTAGGATTCTGTTGAGGGTGCTTCAGGACAGGCAGGATTTGAAGGCAGCTGTTCTAGCTATGTGCGTGGTCTTTTTGGGATGGAACAAAGGCACCTGCGTGACCCGTACAGTCTTTGCTGTAGGGTGAGGAGCTGCCTCAGATGTGTCTCTGAAGCTCATTCCAGGGCCTGGCTGCTGAAAGCCTTTGTGCTTTACACTCACAGTGCATTGCGGCAGCATCCGTCAGACAGCCACGATTCTCAGCATGGACAAGGACTGTCTGCGGACAGGGGACAAAGCCACGGTGCACTTCCGCTTCATCAAAACCCCAGAGTATTTACACATAGACCAGCGGCTGGTCTTCCGGGAAGGCCGCACCAAAGCTGTGGGTACCATCACTAAGGTAAAGGCTGCTGAGTCCTGCTTGCTTTTGCCCATTAGCTTCTTCTTCCACTGAGAAGCCAGCAGGAGAATCCAGATAGCTCTGGGAAACTGAGGGAAGAGGCTGTGCTTCAACCACAAGCATCAGGCCTGACATGGGTTGAGGATGACCGATGTGCTTTGTCATGTGGTGGGTGTGAATGAGGGAATGTAAACGGAGGGGCTGAGCCATATGCTGCTGGCTCTTAAGGCTCAGTCTCTGTCTGACATCTTGTAGC
The DNA here is from genome assembly GCA_013400575.1 of Peucedramus taeniatus. Lineage (NCBI taxonomy): Eukaryota > Metazoa > Chordata > Aves > Passeriformes > Fringillidae > Peucedramus > Peucedramus taeniatus. Next base: position 504,180 of record WBNO01017539.1, on the reverse strand, counting down.
TGCTCTGTTTGAGTAATGTTGTGGAGGTTAGAGTGTCACTTCAGCCAAGTGGTCCTTTCCAAGGGTGGAACATCAGAGGTCTAGGTTTCTTGGAACAGCTGCTGCTGCTGCATTCTTCTCCTGATAGTTATTTTTACAAATTCTCCTGAGGCTTTTTGTTAAAAAACAGCATTGAACCTTGCCAGATCATCCTGGCTGTTTTAATGCTGAGTTTGGCAATTTGCAGCTACTCCAGACCACCAATAACTCACCAATGAACTCCAAGCCACAGCAGATCAAGATGCAGTCAACAAAGAAGGGAGCTGCTACGAAACGAGAGGATGGTGTTCCCACCACTGGGACGGCAGCTGGAGACCCAGCAGCTGGAGATGAGGCCCCCTCAACAGCTGCAGCACCTACTGCACTAACACCTACTGCCCTGCAACCATTGGTAAGTGAGGAAAATACTATGTCTGTCCTAGCTGTTTGTGTCATGGCTTCACCTTTTGGAGGAAGGGCACTCTAAAGCACAAGTACTATCCCCTCATATCTTGAACTCACATTGCCACAGGAACAAATAGAAATATAAGTAGTCTCACAGCAGGAATCATAACTCTCTGATGACTGGATGACTCCATGGCTGACCTTCCAGCAGACAGCAGCTCAGGGTACTGGGACAATTCAGGCTGGACCTCAGGAAGTGTCTAGTCTAACCTCCTGCTCTAAATAGGATTAGCTGTGAGGTCAGACCAGGTTGCTCAGGGTTTTATCCAGTCATGTCTTAAAAATCTCCCAAGGAGGAAGACTGCACAACCTCCCTTGGCAACCTGTTTCACTGCTTTGACCATGTGCACAGTGAAGAAGTGTCTCTATATACCCAGGAGCTGAACTAGTGAAACATGTAACAACCAGTCACAGAACAAGTCTTCGATTTCTGAATGAGAGGTAGAAACTCCCTACACTAGAGAAATTAAAACCTAAGTATTAGGCACAGGTTGTCTGCCCTGTTGAAAAATAAGGATGGGGGCATCCAAGAGGAAGGAAAGGTTTTAATATTCTCTTTAGAGAAATTTATCCAGATTGTTTTGTTGGTTAGGACTTATCAGTTCATCTTGTCCATGGAGGATACCTAGTCTTTCTGGCCTAAAAGGAATAGAAACTCAATTCTCACTGGAGGTCTACTGCTCAGCTTTATTACTGATATAAGAATGGTCCTCTCCTTGTGGGAGAACCGACTCTGTCAAGTGACTGGGTGATCCCCTTCTAACTTCTAGCTATATTAGTTGCCATGGTCAAATCTCACCCTCTTGAGCCAGACTGCTCATCAAAGGGGGCCCCCTGGCAGGGGTTCTCTCCCTCTGCATATGCCTGGGGCTTCACACCAGTCCTCCATCTCATCCTTGTCTTTTTGTAGTGTCACTGTGGTTTTAAGTAGTGGTCCCAGCTTGCTCTTTGTTTCATCCCTCCCCCTGAGACTCTGGGTTGCTTTTGTTCTTGCTTATGTCTTCCTCTCTCTCCTTGCTGCATCCCCTCAGCCTGCACTGGATGAAGAGCCCCACATCCGCGAGGGCAATAAGGTATTTGGCTGCTCTCAAAGAGAAACAGTGGGTTTGCTGAGGTGGGGAAAAGAGTCAAGTGAGCCTGAGAGCCATGGTAGGGGGTGGGGGGGCTCTCCTTCAATTCTGTACAAAGTCAAGGGAGCCTGAGGCCTTGATTTCCTGTATGCTGAGCCCCATGGCACTTGCTGGCTCTCATGGGAGTGAAGCATTTAGAAACTTGGGAAATCAAAGTCTTCCCAGCTAGCTTGAAGGGCAAAACTTCCTGGTGCATCTGTCTCCTCCTTCCCTCATGGTGTGTCTGTCTCCCTCCCTCTTACCTCCTTCTTGCAGTGATAGAATGCTGTTCAGTCACAACTGCCCTGCTGCTGTCTGAATGTGTGTGTGATCCATCTGAATTCTTGCTGTATTGATATCCCAACTGAGGGGTTGCTTTGTACTAAAGTCAGTCTTGTTTTTCAGTCAAAAGTCGGAGGAGGAGGCCGTCGACGTGGGGGTCAGCGCCATAAAGTGAAATCTCAGGGAGCCTGTGTGACTCCTGCCAGTGGCTGCTGAATTTCTTGTTCCTCCTCTCTCTGAGGAATTCCTCCCCATCCCTTCATTTCTTATCCAAAAGATCCAGAGCAGCGTAAACCAAAACCCATCCCAGCTGATTGGCTGCAGAAGAATCGTCTCTCCTCCCTGCAGGAAGCAATAGAGAGGAGCATAATTTATAAGCTAATGAAGGTGATAAGACAGAGAACTGAGTAACTGACACCTTCCTCTTCCCCCTGTCGACACATTTTTGTACATCATGGGCTTAGTTTTTATTCTTATTAGTTTTTATTATATTTTGTGTGCATGAAGATGAGAGAGGAGTCTGGATAGAGCTGCAAAGAGCCAGTTAGTTGCCTCCCTCCTCCCTCCTCCCTTTCTGTCCACAGGACTTGCTGCTCTCCCCTGTTTGCTGTCTCAGATCCAGGGATTATCAGATGCCTGAAATTTCAGACTTGCAAAGGTTAAACAGGTTGTTTAGGATGGCTCCATGGAGCATTGTTTCATCACCACTGTGGCCTTGTGCCAAATATGTTTTGGATTCCCTCCCTCTTAAACTATTTCTAAGTGGATTTAATTTAATGTTGTAATGACTGAAGTTTGAAGGAGATTGTGAGAAAGTTCTGTAGTTGGTGATCTAAGAGGGCAACTAATTGGAAAGCAGTTGTTGATGTTAAGTTCAGGGATCCTATGCTCAGTATCCTCAAATAATGTTGAAAGCACTTAAAATTTTAACTAGTGACAGAGTTAAATGGGCAGACATTTACCCACCCAGTTTCCCTTCCCATCGTGCTGCTTTTCCCAGTATTTGGTCAGTGCACATTGGAGCAAATCTAACCTGCCACCCGAGGCTGCAGCAGTTCCACTGACAGTATTAAGAACAGTGCAGGAGCACTCAGTCCGTCCCTTGAGCCAGAGAAAGCCTTCTCACCTCGACGGACAGAGCTCACAGGTGGTAAGATACCTTTGGAACAGAGACACTAGGCTAACATGACCTCCCCTTGATTTTGTTTACTCCAAGATTTCCAAAACCTTTTTGGAACTCACTGGCCAAACTTAGCTATGGCAGAGGTAGGATTTGTCTTCTCCCCTCTTGGCCAAAGAGGGCAGTGACAAATTGGTACCAAATTTATAGAAGTGCTTTCAAGGTTGGAAGTACATGGTAATTTTTCTGACTTTCACTGAATGTTTTTTAAGATTTTACTTTTCTTAATGAGAAATTCTAGCTTCTCCAAGAAGGCCCTGCAAGGACAGTTTACAAATTACTGTTGGAATGTTTTTTTTAACCATTTAATGAGTTTTTCAAATGATTGATTCCCTGCTTATTCTCTTTTCTTCTAACCCTGCCTCCTCCCTTGGCTCCAGTAAGGACAGGAATTATCCTCTGCCAGCTTGTGGTGAGCTCTGGGAGCATGGTAGCATTTTGAGGAGGTGGCACCCTCAGCAAATCATGGCTCCCCCCAGCAAGTGCGGTCAGGCTCGGTTTCTCTGAGGGCTTCCTCCTCCAATGAAGGACTTTTATTTTAATTAGAGAGAGACTGCAAAGTTTCTGTCCCTCCTTAGCAGGTTGTTCCTGTTCCTCACTCTGTGTCACCTGTGTGGAGTTATTCCAGCTCACCTTGTGACTCGGGGAAGGCTTCCAGGCTGGCTGGGTGGCAGAGTGCATCTCCCGCTGCCAACACCAGCACTCCAAGAGCATTAAGCAGCACGGGAGAGGCAAGAAATGGGCTTTGCTTTGGAGACCAGGGTTCTTTGCCTTAGAGACTGCAGTGGGTGGAAGGGGAGGTCAGACAGTCCTTTTCCAAGCTATGTGCCTAAATACCAGCACTCTCCTGGCGAGGGAGGAACTATAGGCGGCTACAACACTAATAGCACCCGCATTGTGAGGGGGTGTGAGGTGTGGCTAAGCAGGGCACGAGAGCCTGGCTTGTTTGTCTTCTGGTCCTGTGGCAGCATCAGACTGCATCTGAGTTCACTGCCCTCTGCTTCTGAGGGGAGCAGGGAGCTCCAGGCAGTTTCCTCTTTCTCCATTCCTTGTGCTCCAAATGAAGGAGACTGCCGAGACTGAAAGAAAGTTCACTTCAATTTGTGCAAAGGAGGTGGTGTGATCTCTCTTTTGTGACCAGCATTTACAGATCACTCGGGCTGGTGTGATCTATAAAATAAATTTTAAAAAACTTTGTTCCAAGTAAAAGTGTGTCTTCTTGGTTTTTGTCCCTCTGGAAAACCAGGCTGAAATCCAGAGGAAGCAGGTGTGCCTGGCACCAGGTTCCTTTGTTGGCTACAAGAGGAGGCTGTGGTCATAGTGACAGCAGGGCAGGGCAGAGCACAGGAGAGCTGCTGCTGAGCCTCTGCACAGCCCTGACAGCTTTTACTCTGGCCAAAACAAAGTGCACCTCGCTGGCAGTGTTAAATGAGAACAAAGGTGTGGTGTGAGCTGTGCTGTGTGAGATGTGAGTGGGTGTGAAGAGCAGCTCTAGCAAATCACTTGTGGCCAGCCCCATTAGAGAAACGCTGCTAGAGGATGCAGCATTAGACAGCACTTGCAGTGCCTGCATACTGTGCTTCTTGCGCACCTCACCTGTTTATGATATACAGTGAGACTCTACAAGGTTTGCAGGGAGCCTTTTTCTGTCTCCACAGTTGAGCTCAGAAGTTCACACAGGGTTTTTCTGCTCTGAACAGCCCTTTCATAAGTACTTATTGGGCTGTGGTAGCTAGAGCTGAGGCCCACACAGCCCTTCTCCTCCTGGACAGGGCTGGTCCAGGGCTGGCAGAGAGCAAGCCTTCCTCCAAGCCCAGGTTAAGCAGAAAAGGTTGTGACCCTCCTCAAGCCAATTCAATTTCCCATTTTTCAGCCTTTTTTATGCACTAAGTTATCTTCCTCATGCTAAGGAAAATTAAGTATTTCCTTTCTGCTTACTTTGTAGCCAAGGAGTAATTAACAGCTGATGTGAAGGAATAGAGAAGAAAGCAGATCCCTTGAACTGGGCTTTGTGTCAGGCTTTGTCCCTGCTAACTCAGCCTCACTTGCTGCTCCTCGGGGCCAAGCTGGGCTCCGCTCCTGGCAAGGCAGAGGATGGGAAGGCTTGAGAGGTGACTGCAGAATGAGGACAGCCATGATACCACAGACTTAAGTCTAGTGGAAGTTTTTAGTCCCAAGGAACTGGAGTTTTTAGGAGTAAGTCTTGTTCTCAGCATTGTTTGAAGCAGTTTTTGCATCCTCAAGCCTGCTCTCTGACAAGGTGATAACTTTGTTAACTGGCCCTAGAGTTAGTACATCAGGCTGGAAAATAAGAATTTGTCAGAAAACTACATAGAAGAGCTCCAGTAGTAGTTTTGTCTGTCTCCTAGCAATGCACCATTCCCAACAGCAAATTCAGTTACAAAACATCCAAACCACTCTGGACAGTTTTGATATAATTTATGTCTTGGTCTTTTTTTTTTTTTTTCTTGCATAGGCATAAATTACAATCTGTTGATTAAAAAGTAAAAGGAACAAAACAGTGCAGCATTTGCAACAGGCTACAGCATCAAACACAAACTCCTGTCTGTAACCATCTGTTTCTGCAGGGCTAATTCATAACATGTGTGTAGGGCAAACTGAGAAGGAGGGAGAATAGAGGAGGGAAATGGAGTAAATAAGAGAAATCTGCTCCCACAGCTGTTCTGCATTTCTCCTGCCTCACCAGGCTCATCTTCAGCATCAGCTCTAGGATTAAATACCCCTGGGCAGAGAAGCACATGCTGAAGCAGTAGTTTTCTCTGCCCTCTTCTTTTGCAGCTCTGGGAAGTGCTGCAGAAATGCTGCAAGCTATGATCTCGAGAGCCAGCGGCTTCTGGCACTTGGCACAGGGCTCAGGCTGCAGCCCAGCACTGATGCTGAATTTGGGGGTTGAAAACCCACATGTAGCCTCAGCATATGTTCCTCTGGATTCTCACACAGATGGCATAGTGAGGCCTCTAAAACCAGATAGAAAATAGCATGAAGCCCCAGGATGAGCTCTCACTGGTGGCTCCAGGGAGTTTTACTTCTAACAGCAAAGATTTTCATGTCCAAAGGACAGGGCAAGCTTGCACTGTAAAGCCAAATGCTCCCTAACCCAGACACAGCAGTTAACACCCACGTGGAAGGAGCAGAGCACAACTCCATTTTCAGGGGAAGAGGTCATCTTTCCTGCCTTTCACCACCATGCCTGATTTACCACAAAATCATTTTTTAGGCAAAGACCTTGTCTATCATTACAGTCCAAGCCAGAGACCAGGGAGCCAGAAGGAACATAAGAAAAGGGGTTTTCCCAGGCTCATGGTTATAGCTCTTGCTCCAGCAGCCAGAGAAAGGTGAGAAAAAGGGAGAGCTTCATCTCTGCTTTCTCTTTACAATTCAAATAAATACAGGAGCTGGTCTGCCAAGCCCAGAACAGGTCTAGGCATTCATAGAAGCACAGCTCCATGTGCTCAGTGCACTCATGGACATGACTCCAAGGCAAGCAGGCAGCTGTAGACAAGTTTAAAATAACTTTGGCTGTGGATGCCAAGAATTAAGACTACGCTCAATATAGGAGAGAATTTATAGTCCCTGGCTCTGGCTCCAGGTCAGCTTTCTCCCTGCAGCAGGGCCTCCCAGCTCTGCAAGAGGCTCCACAGGGTAATTTTAACCTGCTGGAGACAGGACTGTGCCCTCTGAGCTCGCTTCCCCTGCTTGGAGCAAGGAGACCCCTTCAGAAGGGATGTGATGCCACCACCTTCACCTTCCCAGGCTGGCATGGAGGGAGTCGAGGCTCAGCAGCTCTGATGCTCATCAGGGGATGCTGAAAGGAGACACTTCTTCAGCCCCTTGTCCTCCTCCTCTATGCCTACAGTGCTTCAAGCAAGACCACCAGAGTGGGAATCAATACATGGTGCTCTCATGGTGTCAGGGGAAGGATGATACCAGCACTGGACAGGGCTGAAACACTGACCATGAGCCCTTAAGCTTTTCTTTCAGTGGAACACAACACAAACCTGGAGGCTGTTAACACCATCCAAGAACATAAGCCAAACTCTGTGATACAGGCAGCCGGGAGGTGGAGGGCCCAGATGGCCCTAGCACCCCTCAGCCTGGGGAAGGTCCCTGTGCATCCTTCCTGCAAACCCCTGCTGTGCCTCCCCCCATCCAACAGTACAGGCAAAATTTACATGCCCGCTGCAGGCAGATCTCCCCCTCCTGCTCCAGCCCAGTCCTCCCACAGCCAGGGCTCAGAGAACAGTGCAATGCCAGTAAGGAGAGGTAGGAGAAAAGGGAGCCCTTCCAAGAGAAAGGAGGTCAGCCTGCACCAGCCATCTGCCATCGAGGACCCAAGAGCCAAGGGAGCCTTGCAGGCAGGGGGTGGCTCTGCACGCTGGCACCTGCAAGCCCGGGCAATTGCCCCATCTCCCCCCCAGGAGCCCTGCACAGCCCTGGGGCAGCAGCTCAGTTGCTGCTAACAGTCAAGTATATACAGATGCAGCCATGGGCAAGAGGCCACAGCCACACATTGCAGTCTCAGAGGACATCCAGAGCAAGGAAGGCAGGAAGGCCTCTCACACCCCACCAGCAGCAGTGCACAGAGGACCCCAGCTTGCAAGTTTAGCTACCAAGCCACCAACAACATGAGGCCCATATTTTAAACAGCTCTGCTCATCTTATTATAGCTTATCCTACTGTGTATGCTATTCTACTAAACAAAGCTCTAGCCCTCTCCACATCTAAGCCACTCATCCAAGTGGCACCATGTAACATTCTCTGGTTAAGTACAAATTGCATGGAAAAAGTCTTTTTTCCCCTTGTTACTACAAACCCCCCCCGCAAAAAAACCAACCCCAACAGCCCAACTGGAAAATAGCTCCCCTCCCCATCCCTCTTAAAAAAAAATATATATCAGAATGAACCCCAAAAGAAAAGCAGGCAACAGGAATTTTCAATAGCATCATCAAGCTTAACACTGGGGAGGCAGCCAGCCAGGGAGGCCAACAGCATCGGTAAGACCCAACTCAGCTACTGTCAGCAGGAGGGCTTGAGTGGATGGATGGCAGCACCAAGGTGGGCTCTGCCACCAACATGTGCCACACTCTTCTCTTCCCACTGCCCCAAACCATTAGTTTTATGTTAATACTTCATTAATACTGTCTTATTTCCTCTCTGTCAGCCCAGCATTGGAGGGCTGGAGATCTTTACCCAAACCAACACCAAGGCAAGAGAAGTGACCCTATGTGGAGGGGACTTAGTGGCCACAACCAGTGGCTCCCACCTACTCTGGCAGCAGCGAGTCAGGCACCGTGGTCCCACACACCGATCTCCTGCACGCAAGACCGCATGAAGCACATCACAAAATGACACACCCCTTTCCCAAGCCCTGGCCATGCTAAAAAGGAGTGGAACAATAGGGAAGAGGGGCAGTGCAAACCCGATACAAAGTTAGCTTAAAAAGTTAGAATGTCCCATACACACTGAAAACAAGCCAGGCTGCACCAGGACCCACGTGGGATGCTCTTGCCTCACCACCCTGGTCCTTGGAAGAGTGAAAGCCTCACCCCTTCAACACCAGCTCTTCTCCTCCCCCCAGGGGAGCAGCTTCCAGGGGCAGCTGCTGGCACATGCCAGGATTTCTAGGTGAGAAGCAGTGAACCAGACACATCCCCTCCTGCTGTCGGCCCGGCAGCATCCTCATCCCGCGGGTCTGGGGGTCAGTGCGCCGGCTCCCCGTGCACACGGAAGCGGTAGATGCAGGTGTATTCGGGGTGGCCCCAATTGCTCAGCACCCGGAGCTCCACCAACTGGTATGTGCCCATGGAGTCACCCTTGGGGAGGAGGGAAAAGAAAAACCCGAGACCTTGAGGGCTCTCTGCAGCTCAGAGACCCCCAGAGGCCCCATTTTCTTCTCTGGGGTCAGGTGCTCCAGGGGCAAAGTGTTTACCTCCAAGTAAAATGTTTGGATGGGGTCGCCATCGTGGTTGTAGGTGAACTGTCCAAGGAGAAGGCCCTCCTCCTCTCCTTCTTCCTTTAAGCCCTATGGAAGGGTAGGGAGGCAGAAAGGGAGAACCAGGGGTCATCAGAGAGGGAGACCAGAGGTGATGCACACATCCAGGGCAGAAGAGGAAGAGGGAGACGCAAGTGTGCTTGGCCCCTGCTCCTGCTCTTCCAGGTCAAAATAGACAAATGGGAACAGGGACCAGTGGGGAAGGATGAAGGGTGGGGGAAGACCAAAAGTTACACCTACTCAAGCCCCTTTGTACCTGTGCCCCCCCCCCCACTCTTTCTGAAACCCAGTGCTGCCCCTCTCCCCACCAGTATTGCTTCTTCCTCTTCTTCAGGGTAAGACCAACCCCCTCCCCCCCACCAGCATACCCCACCGCCAGGTATGGGGTTTGTTAGCCAACCCAATGTGTTCCTCCCCCACCCCCCTCAGGTCTGGGTGAGGGCACTCACATAGACAGCAAAGTCCTTGGGGGCACTGGGGATGGTCCCCTTTGGTGAGAGGGCTCTCGGGATGTGCTCCAGCGTCACAGCCGTGGGGTGGATAATGCCAGAGAGGCGGATGACAGCAAAGCCCTGGGAGCCACGAAATGCCCAGCAGTTCCCAGGGTTGACGTCTGGCTATGAGCACGGAATGAGACGCCAGCAATGTTACCACCATCAGAGTCATTTTTCTCCCGCCAGCCTGGCTGCTGGCTTGGAGCAACAGTCAAAGCCCAATAAAAGCCCCATGAGAACCAGCCCAGCCCTCCCACTCAGCGCCCACCTGCAGGATGACACGAGGGGACTGTGAGTGGTACCACAGGGGAATGCCAAACAAGCTCAGCAGCGCTGTCCGTGTCTCGTAGGTCTCCGAGCAGCGAGTGTTGATGACACTGGCCCCTGGCATGAGGGGATGGCAGCAGGTGAGCTGCAGGCCAGCCCCTGTGGTCACCTCCCCAGGACAGCTGGCTCATCCTGACCACCTACCTGCTGACTCGAGGGCATAGTCAACCATCCCCACACGGTCCTCGCTGTAGCGCTTCAGGGCCTGGCCCACGATGAGATGCACTTGCTGCAGCGGGAGCAGAGGGCACAGGAGTGTGACAAACTGGGCCAGGCATCCTGCCCCCCACCCGCCTGCCCCTGCAGGGACAGAGGATGCAAGGACCATCCTGCAGAACAGCCACGGGATAGAACAGCCAGGGGATGAATCACCGTGACAAAAATAAGAGGACACGCGTTTGGCTAGGAAAGCTCGTTAGGGGTTGCTAAAAATACCCTAGGGGAGAGGAGCTGTGCAGTGAAGGGGCAGCACCCAGGCACGCTGCATTTTCCTGTCCCCAAGAGGGGCTGGCCCAGAGGGAGGAGAGGTAGCACCAGACACAACCTGACAGACCACCCAGAATGATCTGCTGGTCCCTCCTGCCTGTCCCAAAGGATTGATGGGAGCTGTCCCCATCCAGAAAAGAAGGACATGGCTGGAGCATCCACCTGGAGCCAAAGCCAGCCTAAGGAGCTAGAACCCTGCAGCACCACTTTGGGGCTAAACTTTATGGAGTGCACAAAGGTCACACAGACTACGGAGACTGCTAACACCAGCCTGATGCCTTCCTCCACTACCTCTACAGGGAATTGCCAGCAACTCTTTCCAAAGCAAGCAGGCTCATTTTTTCCCCTTGGTGTCATTCTGCTGAAATGCTTTGCACCAAACAACTCAGCAGTGTTACTGAAGAATGGGGATAAGCAAGATGCTCCACCCATGGAAGCCTTATTGGCACCTCTCCCACGTTCTGGGTGAAGGATGCACGAGCAGAAGCTTGGATTTTAAGATAGTAAGTGTGGATGCTCAGAACTGGTCAGAGAAGAAAGATAAACTTTCCCAGACATTCCTCTAGGAAGTTTTGAGAAAGTTCACAGAAAGAATTAAAACAATCCTGCAGCTGGTGTTTTGAACTTGTTAACTGTAAGATGTTTACAAGAAGGGTGTTGTTCCTAATTAGCCAATGGTGTGAGGGATATTGATTAAGGACCAGTCAGGTCCACCTTTATCATAATTGTCTATAAAAAGAATGTGTGGTTTCTACAAACTCGGCTTTTGCCTTCTGAGAAGACACAGGAGTCGTGTTGCTTTATTCACCCGTCCTCAATACAACAGTGACAAGTAAGAGCCTTGCAGGGCTGCAGGTATTAGCACCTGTCACCCCTTCCAGAGCACAGAGCAAGCACAAACTGAGTGAGAAGGGAGTGGCAGAAAAAAAGTTTCAAGTTTCAAGAGTTTCAAGTTTCAAGAAAAAGTTTCTGCATCCTGTGAGCCCAAGATCAATATCCCAGCAGTGGGGGCTGTCCCACTGCCTCTGCCATCTGCCAGGCACACATGCCAGCTGCCTGCACACAAGAAGTGGGGCACAGTCCCCAGCCCTGTGGTCACCTCATGTCCCTGGGGCTCAGGCCAGTACTCACCTCCTCTGTCACTCCTGCAGTCCCTCCTTGCCGCAGGGCCACTCCAATACCAGCCTGAGCATCCCGTGCTGACAGTCTCCGGTCCTCCAGGACTTTTGCAAGGATCTTGTGCTCCAGAGCCTGGAGCTCTGCTTGCAAATCTTCCCGCTGGAGGATGAAGGCAGCAGCACCATCCTGCTGGGACTGTGACAGGAACCTACTGATCCACCCTGGGAAATGTGCCTCCACCTGGAACGGTGCGGACAGAGCTCAGCCCTGGAGCAGGGTCCCTTGCTTGCCTTTCTGCCAAAGAGGCTGGGGACCGGGACTCACATCAGCCCGCACTGTCTTCAGCTGCTCCAGGATCCCCTTCACATGCTTCCCCATCACCTCCTGGTCTGACTTGAGGCTTGCCAGCTCCCTCCTCAGCACTGCTGCCTCCTGCTCCAGCTTGCCCACCTCCTGCTGGAAGGTCCCTCGCAGGCTCTCCTGTACCGAGCTGTGCCGAGAGAAAGGTAACAAAACCTCGTGCCAATAGGCCCAGCTCCCCTCTGCAATCTGGAGGAAGAGGTTCATCCACAGCACCTATGCTCAACCCCATCTCCAGACCCAGTTTTAATTCCAGTGGCAGTTCTTCTACTGCATCCCATGGGAAAGCATCCTCAGCTCATCCCTCAGCTGAAGGACCACATTCACAGTGATGCAGAATGACACTGGCAAAGGTTATTTGCTGCCACTGCTCTTGGAGTCCTGCTGCCAGCCACAGAACCGCAGAATGGATCAGGCTGGAACAGACCACAGCGGGTCATTTGGTCCAACCTCCCTGCTCTAGCAGGGTCATCCCAGAGCACATGGCACAGGACTGCATCCAGACAGTTCTGGACTATCTCCAGTGAGGGAGACTCCACAAACTCTCTGGGCAATCTGTTCCAGTGTGTGGTCACTGCACAGGAAAGAAGTTCTACCTCATATTCAGGTGGAACTTCCTGTGCATCAGTTTCTGCCCATTGCCTTTTGTCCTATTGCTTGGCAGAACTGAGAAGAGCCTGGCTCCATCGTCTTGTCATTCTCCCTTCAGCCACTGACATTGGTGAGGTCCCCTCTCAGCTGTCTCTTCTCAAGGCTGAACAAGCCCAGCTCCTTCAGCCCTTCTTCATAAGGGAGATTCCCCTTATCCCTCCATCATCTCTGTAGCCCTCTGCTGGACCTGCTCCAGGAGCTCCATGTCTCTCTTGTGCTGAGGAGCCCAGAACTGGACACAGCACTCCGGAGGTGGCCTCACCAGGGCTGGGTAGAGGGACAAGATCACCCCCCTCAACCTACTGACAACGCTCTTCCTAATGCACCCTAGGATACCACTGGCCATTTTGGTCAGAAGGGCACAGTGCTGGCTCCCACAGACACCCATGTATGTATCCTTCCTTCCCTCCCCAGACTATGCCTCTTGATCGCTCCTTGGTCCCCAGCCAGGCCTGCAAACCCCTCCTAAGCCTGGCTGAGGGGAATTCACCCAGCTACCTGCCTGCCCCTAACAGAGCAATGGCCCTGCCCCACAGCCAGTGTTACCTCTGCCACTCCGAGTTCAGCTCCAGCAAGCGTGCTTCCATCTCCTGCCAGGAAAGGGGGAAGGGGTGAGACCCGTGACACCACCGCTGAGGGCGTCCTGTCCAGGCACCCCTGCGCGCTCCTCTGCTTACCTGGGAAGCTTGTGCCATCTTGCCCAGGCGCCCGTCTAAATCCCTCTGCACCTGGGCTCGGAGCGCATCCAGCTCGCCCTGAAGGATGAGGAACAGGGTGGAATATCAGAGCCTGGCCCTGCCCACCCCCATCTCCTTGCATTCCCCGTGTCCCTCACCTGGAGGTGGTTGGCCATGTCGGTGCGGAGATGCTCCTTCAGCCCCACGTCCCGGCGGCTCACCAGCCCCTCCAGCAGCACTAGCATGTCCCCAGGGGGTGGCTCTCCCCCTGCTGTTACTGCTGCAGCCCCACGATGCAGCTCCCACCGTGACAGCTCGGCCTCCAGTGCCTCAAAGCGCTTCTCCAGGGACTGGAAGCGAGCCAGGAATCGGTGTTCCCCCTGCAGTGACAAAAACAGGGAAGTGCCTACTCCACAGGACCCCTGTGAAAGGGGACCCTGACCACCCATTCCCACCCATTCCCCAGAGTCAGTGGCATCTTATTCATCTGTTGCTTCCCAGGAGAAGGCAGATGTTCCCCCTGCTCCATCCCAGGGACACCCTAAGAGTGAGATGGCCACAAGCTGAGGGAGCCAGTATGGAGGCATTATCTGCCTCATTCTCCACCATTCCTCACACCCTGGAAGCAGTTTTTCAGACACAGATCACACTGTTCCATCTCTCTTTGCAAGGCACTCATCCCACCTGGGCCACCATCATGCCTTTGCTGAAGCTTACCTGGTCCAGCGTGGTCAGGTCCCCTGCCCCAGGAACATCAGAGGAGGAGGAAAGCTTCCCAGCTCCCCACCACGGGAAGGAAGGCAGGCTGAGTGTTGGCAGCCCATACGGGTAGAAGTACCAAGCTCCTGGGCACAGAAAGATGAGATGGTCAAAACCACAGGCTGGTAGTGGGCCACAGTAGTGGACAGGGTGGACATGTAGAGGCTCAGCCACCAGCTTCTCCAGGCATTACCAGGAGACACTGGCACGGGGATGCAGATAGACCAGGTTACCAGAAGCCATGAGCACTGAGCTCCAGGCCATCCCATTCCCCAGCTATGGCAGTGAGAGGCTCTGCACTGTCCCAGATCCCAGGGCAGCACATCAAGGGAGGTGGCTCACCGTAGGCGGCAGCAGCGAGGAGCAGGAGGAGCAGCAGCAGCAGCAGGGACTTCTTCAGACGTGGGTAGCGCCTGGAGCATGGAGAAGAGAGAGGTGCCTGTAGGACTGCAGCCTCCTCCCATCACCTTTGGATGGGGGCCAGACGGAAAGCAAAGATGACAAGACCCCCATTACCCCAAATGTGCCTCCCCTTTCCAGGGTTTTCCCATGCTTTCCCCATTGTGGTGTTCTCCCCAGCACACTCACCTGGAGAAGGGGACGTTGTCCAGGTGGGAAGCTGTGCTGGTGAGGCGGCGCCAGGCCCCTACTAGCCCCGAGAACAGCCACCCTATGAACCGAACTGCCAGGAGAAAAAACAAGCCTCAGGAGGAGTCCTGACAGAGATGTCCCCTCCATAACCTAGGGTAGCACCACAAGGGGATAAAACCCCTCCACCCAAACAGGGAATAGCACACACAGCAACTGGAGAGTAGAGATGCTGACTGGCAAGAAGACTGCTGCTAGATCTGTCCCTGCCAGCCCTCCACTCACCTGGGGAGGTGAACACCTGCCAGAGGAAGGAGCCCACCCGGGAGGCTGCAGTTCTCAGACCTGACCCAGAGCTACTCTGGTCTGAGTAATAGTGACCTGGAAAGGAAGCAGCAAGTCACCAATGCAGACAGCATCTCAGTGCACTGCCCACAGCAAAGGCTTTGCAGTGGGGGCAGCATCTAGCGGGGACTGGCACCACATTGGGTACAGCCAGACCCTGGCCTGGTCCCCCTCGGGATGCCTCCCCTGCATTCCTGCCACTACAGACAGACTAGTGCATCCCTACCAGCATAGTCGTCCTCCGAGGAGTACCCAGATGAAGATGTGTAGGTGTCATACGTCTTGCTCTCTAGCACCCCATTGATCTTACTGGACTCTGTGTCCCCTGTGCCTCTTCTCCTCCTTGTGGAGAGCTCTCCACCTGTCCCCAAAACACAGAGTTCCACTGTGAAATCACCCACCATCACTTCCACAAGGGGCAACCCAGTCAAGCCAGCCTGGGCAGTTGCCCCAACACTTTCCAGTGTCCAGGGAGGTCCCCAGCTGCTCTAGGAGAGTGGGAGGGCTCACCCCAGTAGGTGCTGCTGTCCAGGTCATCATCCAGCACGGAGCTACCCAGGGCAGCAAGGCCCCGGCTGCCCCCCAGGTAGGACTCGCTCATCATGGACTCGCTATAGTAGGAGGTTTGGGTGCTGGGGGCGGGGGAGAGACGCTTTGTGCTACTAGATTTCCTCCTGACTGTCCTGCGGGAAGCGAAAACAGACTCATCAGACGTGTGGTTACAGGGAAGGGGGGGCGGGGGGGGGGTCACAGTGCGCTCATGGGGGGAAATGGGGAATTCACCCCAATCCCTCGACCAGCATCACTTCCCTCCACACCGGATGGTGGCAGCTTTCGGAGGCTGCAACCTCTGCTTTGCGGAGGCC
Source organism: Peucedramus taeniatus (assembly GCA_013400575.1). Lineage (NCBI taxonomy): Eukaryota > Metazoa > Chordata > Aves > Passeriformes > Fringillidae > Peucedramus > Peucedramus taeniatus. Next base: position 488,441 of record WBNO01017539.1, on the reverse strand, counting down.
TCCCGCCCGTCGCGGGCATCGCTTCCGCTCGCACCGCTGCGGTTTTCCGGCCAGCACTCGCAGCGCACCTCCCTCCTCCCCCTCGCCATCCAGCTGCGGCTGGGAGCTGGCACCCGGCCACCCACGGCAGGCTCCAGTGCCGGGCCCGTGGGCACGCAGAGGTGTCTGCGCTGGGAGCGCGGGGATTTGGCTGGAGCAGGGGCACAGCCAGTGCCAAGCCGGCCATGCCGGAACGCGTCGGGCTCACCGTCACGCTCCCTTCTGCAAGCTATCCCCACACCCCACGCAGGAAGGTGTTCGGTCCCTGGTGTGGGATGGAATGCCCCGTCCGCGTCAGATTTGGGCAGGGGGAACCCCCCACTCGTGCCCCCCACTAACCTGCCGGTGGTCTCCTTGAAGGGGAGCTGTGTCCCACCCAGCAGAGATGTGCTGCTGCTGGTCGTGGCATCATCGTCCCCGGGGTAATAGCGGGTGGTGACAAGGCGCTGGCTGCGGCGGGACATGGCGGCAGCACGGCGGGGAGCTCGGTTCACCTGGGGGTGGGGAGAGGGCGGGGAAGAGAGGGCACTGTCAGTGGCAGGGTCCCTGGAGGGACGCACCCGGCGGGATCCCACTGGCGGGGACCCCACCCCTGTGGCAGGGGTCCCGGCCCACCCCGAACACCGTCCCGGGCTGGCGGCCATGGGGTGCCCCGGGATGGAGCCGCCTCCCCGCACAGGCCGATGAACCCCCTCGCCTCCTCTCCCCTCCGCCGCCCGCCCGCTCGTGGAGCGTCTGGGCTGCCCCCGGCCCCTCCGCGCCCCCGGCCCGACACATTTTCCCNNNNGCCCCGCCCGCCGCCGCGGAGAGGGGGGCAACCACCGCTCCTCCGGCCGCTGGGGACCTCTTCTTTATCATCATCATTACTGCTATTTATTATTATTACCGCCACAGGCATATTCTTTTTGTTTCATTTTGGTTTATTTCCATCATTTTGGGGGGGCCGACAGTGAGGGCCCATCCGCACTCTGCTGCCCCCCGGGACCTGGTCCCCAAGCACCTCAGCCCTGGCGCTCCTCCGCCATGCCCAGCACGGGCAGCAGTCGGCCCACGCTGCCAGCCAAGGGCGTGGGCGATGCCAGCCCAAAATGGGAGCTCCCAGGGGCACCCCAGCCCCGTTTGGGCTTTTCGGGGGTGGCTGGTTTGCTGGTCCCGGTGGGGTGGGAAATCCCCTCACCCCACGCACCACCCGTCACGGCGACACGGCCGAACCTATCCCTGGGGCGTGGGCAGCACCGCTCGACACCCGTGTGCCCACGCCGCCTCGACTGGGCAGGCGTGTTCTGCTGCGCTCTGGGCCACTGGCCCAGACTACCGCTGCCATCGCTCTTCCCAACGGCCAGCTGGGCAAGCTCGTCCCAGACGTGTGAGCCAAACCGGGCTGCCCCCGTGGGACCTTTAACGGACCTTGTGCAAACTCATCAGGCTGAAAAAAAACAGCCACCCCCCCACACCTCGCGTTTTAAATCTGACGGCGCCTGGGAAAAAGATTTGCCTTGGGGAAGCTCTGAGAGTCAGGGCAGCTGGCCACCTGTGTCTGGACGCGGTTGTTTAGGCTGGTTCTGTGGGGCACGGTTCAGGAATGATCCCCCTGCCTTTGGGTATGGGGCAAAAAGGTATTTATATAAAGAGTTTAAAAACTACGAAGCTGGCAGAAGGGAAGGAACCTATTGCAAAACAGCCCTGAAACCTTTTCCTCCGTGTGCTGGGCTTCGAGGCACAAGCCAGGGCAGTGGCAGGAGGACGTGCTGTCAGCACTGGGGGGGCACACCGCAACAAACCCTGATTCAGCGTCCCCAGCCCCGTTGTGTAACGCAGACAGATCCTCTTTGTCTCCCTTTTCTTTTTTTTTTTCCTGCCTTTTGAGCCCATTTTTTGTTCCAGCCAAAATCTCTGCCTAGCTTTTCCAGGTCCATCTCCCACTGTGCCAGCTGCCCTTTCTCACCCCTTCCTGTGGCTTCCCATCCCTTTGCAAGTGCCTGGCTGGGACGGAGGACATCTCCCCTCCCCAGTGACACCTTTATCTCTGGCCATGCAGATGGCAATCCTTGTCCCAACCTGGGTACACTGGCAGTGGCTGTCACAATGGCACCTGCTCCAGCTGACGTAACCCTGCGTGGATTAACCCCCCTGGGAGGCTCAGGGGATAAGCTGGGTGCTGAGCCACCAGGCACTAAGTAGGGTGCACAGCCCCAGGTCAGTCCATCCCCTCCTCAGGAGCCACTTTTTTGGGTATGAAGGGAGTCAGTGACAGTTCCCGGGGGGATTTGGGAAGATGTTCTGAGGGGAGTGGGGTTTGTCCTTGCTGCATCCCTGGTCCTGTGGAGGAGGTGGTGATGTCAGAGCCATGGGAGTTTTTGAGTGGGTGTGGGAAAACTGGGGCAAAGATAAGTGGGTGTAACTGTGAGCTTCTGCCCCATTTCCCCCACACCAGCAATGGGGAGTCTCAGCTCTCTTTTTGGGGGTCACCAGGGCATCACTGTGCTGGGGGTGGGGGTGGGGCAGGAGAAGGTTGCCAGCTGTTCCAGTTTTGCAGTTCTTGCTGGGGAAAGACAGGAAAAATTCCTACCCTTTCCTAAAAGGCTTTGGAGGGCTGAAGTGACACGTCCAGGCATGCAAGGACAGGCCATGGCTGGGAAAGCAGCCTTCGTGGGGAAGATCACAGCTCGTGTCTTCTCCACTAGGCCAACCTTTTTATTTAAATTCCCTCCCTGTCCCACCTATCCTTATAACCTGCTTGCCTGGTTCATCATACCACCAGCTCTGGCACCACCAAAAGCTGACGCTACAGAGAATCAGAGCTGCACATCGATCCCCACATCACCCTCGGCAGCACACCAGAACAGCACAATCCAGCAGGGCACCCAGCCCCCATCACACCCATGACCCCACATCATCCACCAGCACCTTCTCCTGGTGGGCTGCCCTGGCCAGGCAGTGTCCCACGGCCACCAGCACCTTCCCCAGGCGCCGGTCCAGTGCCTGCAGGTGGGGCTCAGCCAGGACAGGGGCCAGTGGATCTGCGGCCAGCGCCTCCCGCAGCACGTCGCTCAGGCGGTAGGGCTGGGTGGCCAGCAGCTGCAGCCGCAGGTAAGTCGACTTCTTGATGCTGCCAGAGATGAGGAGGGAGAGGTCTCAATAGGAGGAGCCTCTCCCCAGCAGCAGATCTGAGGTGGGGGCTGCCCTTACCTGCAGCATTGCTGGAGAGGGGCCAGGATGGACGGCTCATCGCGTGAGTGTGTGCCGAAGCTGGGGGTGGGGAGAAGCCCATAAGGATGTGTCAGGGTGGCATTTGGCAGGACTGGAGGTCTCCCCCCACCCCTTTGCTGTGATTGCTCCCCCCTACTCCCCAACTTTACCCGCGACCGTTGTCCAGGTGGAGCAGGAAAGTGTCATTCCCAAATTTCTCAAAGGTCTCGTAGTGGTGCCGGTCCATGTTGCCTGTGGTGGGCCAACAAATTTGGCATCAGGTTGTGGGCTGAAAGATGGGGGCAAAGACACGGAGCGCTCTTCTGGTGTGAGACTGAAACCCAGAGCCCCGGGGAAGAGGATTGGAGGCACCTCTAACTTGTCCATGTGGTGGCCATGGCCGTGCAGGGGAACTGGGCAGAGACCTCACAGCCTCCAGGCTCCTTCTCGTCCCAGCAGCCCCACAGAGGGACAACAGTGGCAAATGGAGCACAAGTAATGGTAAAGGCATGGCTGGGTGGTCAGGAATGAGGACATGGGAAACTCTCACAGTCAGATGCTCGTGAGGGGACAGTGCAGGGAGGAAAAAGTGGCCCAGGCACAGCAGAGACAAGCAAGAGCCCTGGGCAGCATCATCTCCACCTATGGCTCTGCAGGGGCTACATGTGACAGCGTGCTGGAAGGTGCTTCCATGTCCAGGATATTCAGCTGGAATCTCCCTGGAATCTCTTGACCTTCAACTTCTGCCTGGGAAATGCCCTAGTGGCACAGCCCTGCGCTCTCATTGTGAGTAAGACTGCGGCTCACCACAGCCTGAACAACAGTTTGGCCAAGAAACCTTGCAGGGCACAGTACCACGGGACACAGAGCCATTTGGGCCTCCGGGTCCTGAGGGACCTCCACAGCCCTCAGCACAGGCACGGAGGGGCTCACCCATGAGGAAATCAAGGATCGCCATGTCGATGAGGTCGAGGAGGCGATGGCCCCTGTCGTAGGGCGGTGTCTCTCGCACCTGAGCGCAGTAGTTGGGGTTCAGCTCCCACCTGGTGGCAGAGGCCGGGAAGGGCAATGGGGCCATGAGAGCAGCTGTGGAGAAGCCCTCTCCCATCCCATGGCTCTGCTCGCCCTTGTCCCCACATCCCCCTTGCCCCGTCTCACTCGGCTTTCTTGCTCTTGTGGTAGGAGCGGCGCCAGGGGCTGCGCCAGGAGCGGCGCTTGGCCAGGGTCTTGTCAGGGAGCAGGGCAGCCATGGAGCCCTCCAGCCGGTCCGGTTTGCCGCAGAGGGCGTGCTCGGTGGAGCAGTAGTAGGAGCACTCCCCATAGAAGCAGACGTTACCCGCTGGCCAGGTGACAAAACAAAGGTTGACAATGAGAAGGAAGGCACCCCCAGGCAGAGTGGTCCAGCAAACAGCCAGGGAAGGATGCTCCATGCACTATGGCCACATGCCACCAGCAAAGCAATGGCAAGGGAGGCTGTGAGGAGCAAAGGCATGTGGCAGGGTACCCATGGGAGCTGGAACAGTCCCCAGCAGGATAGTTTGTCTGAGTGCAGGGGAGCCAGGGCGGCAGCAGCCAGCTCCAGGTGAGCTCCATCCAGGTGGCCACAGGAGAGGCAGGAGAGCATGAAAGCTCACCTGGGGAGATGAAGAAAGTCTTGGCCAGTTTCTTGTCTGTGGTGATATCCCGAATTTCCTTTGTTATGTTGACCAAACGGCCAGAAACTGGGGGGATTCGCCGGAAATCCAGGATCCTGAAACACAGAACTTGGAACTATTTCTTACTGACCTCAGCTGATTTAGTAACAGCAAGTTATTAAAACTGTCAGGAGACACAGGTAACCCTCACAACAGGGAGTGATAGGCGAGATGAGGGAGGAGTTTCTCTGGTGCTTTGCCGGTATGGGAGGGCAGGGTTGGATGCAAAGCTTATGCTCACCTGTCCAGGTGGAAGGCTGCAATCTCTGCATTGTGCCGCTCAAAGTCTGAGAAGTAGAAGAAATCAATGGGGGTCTCCTGGTCCCGGGTCTGCCTGGAAGGAGAGGGGATGGTGGGGGCAATCATCATGGGTGGGGTCACTCCAGGCATGGGATTAGTTCCAAATCACCACTCACCTTGTGTTCCCTTGTGACGCTGGAGACACAGCCAGACCCAGTCTCCTCCAGTCACTTCCTAATGGGTGGGGGTCTCCAAGCCCCCCGTGCAGGCTCCCACGCAACCCCTGCCTCCAACTCAAGGGGTAGGGAAGCCCTCGTGGACTGGAGGCTCCTGGATGGTCCTCATGGACCACCTTCTTCTTTCCACCACTGGAGGTCACTACCCCATCACAAGCTGCGTCCAGTTTGCAGCAAGCACCACCAGGGAAGGCAAGGGAAACGGGACCATTCTGCTCGCCTCAGTTTTGGGATGGAGGTGCTGAAGTGAGGCAGCACATGAAGCATTTCTCCATTTCTCCCTCCATGGTCTCCTCTGGCCACTCCTTGCTACCTAACAGGACTGTGTGGGTGAGGTATAGGGTTGTTCCAAGCTCTACTCACTTCATGGGCTTGAAGAGGGCCTGCCCATAGTTTGGGAACGTCATGATGAGCTTGAGCTGGGTCCCGCCGGACTTCTGGACTGAAAGGAGGCACATGGGGATGAGAGAGGCAGGCAGTGAGGCAGGGGTGTGGACAGGGGCATAGGCAGGGAGGTGGTACCCGAGCTGACGATCCTTTGCGTGGCCAAATCCCGGAGGAGCGTGGGCAGCAAGGGGTCCCGGCGGGGGTACAGCTCATAGCGGTTGATGCCGATGTGGAATTTGAGCCAGGTGGGGTAGGTGTCATAGGCTGTCTTCCCTGTCGGGAGGAGCGTCTCGGCTTTACTGCTGCTGACCCTGCAGCCCGACAGCCACCACCACCCCAACAACAACAACAACAGCTTTTAGTTGGGATAGGATGGGTCCCGTATCCCCGGGCCCTTCCTGGGAGCCAGTGCATGGAGGGTGAGTTGGGGAGAAAGGCCAGAGCAAGCCCCGGATGGGTTCCAGGTTTCATGGTGGCAGAACTCCCTGCCCCATATGGCCTCCTCTTGGCACCTTGCAGATCCCACCCAAAGCTGGTGGCCAGGAAGACCCACCAGCATGGCTGATTTGACACAGTGTCTTTCCTCCATCCCCCATGGAAAATCCCTGGGTTGATCCTGCTCCTCTCATCCATGCATTTTATTTCCCTGCTGGAACAGATCATCTCATTGTTTTTCCCCAAGGGATTGGCTCCCAGGAGAACAGTCTGCTACCCCCCTCCACGTGCTTACTGGGGACACACATGTGTACACTGAACAAGGGTGGAGAAGCAGCCATCCCCAGTACTGACCTGAACTCCCATCCTCAACAACCCATTCACCTTGGGTGGGTTTCCCCAGGGGGATAGGTTTCGGTTAGCACTATCCCTGCCTCTTGTGCATCCTTCAAATTTGCAGTTTGCTGGCATTCCAGGGAGCCCCTGGGGGTGTCTGCCCCACCTCTGTGCTAGCACACACTGGGACTGCAATGGGACAGTTAGCCCAAGGCATCTATAACCCAAATCCATGTCTCTCTCTAGGAAAACACAGACTGTGCATTGATTTCATCAAACCAGACCCAAGGCTACCCATAGGTGGACCCCAGAGACAAGGCAAATGCCCATTTGTGGAAACCAGCTCTCAAGCCAGCTTTTATTCTCTCCCAGTTCTAGCAGGCACCACTTTTGGAAGGTGTGCTTTGCATAAGGAAGCTGCCGTGTGTTACAATGCTAAAGCTTTTAATATCTTCCCTTCTAATTAGAGGTTAGTAGTCCAAAGATAACAGACAGCCGTCAGCAGTGAGCTCACCATATGGCCGAGCCTAACAAGGTCAGGCAATATCCTGCAAAATGCAGGACAGGAATGGTCTCATGGTTAGAGGTAACCTAAATTGCAGGCTTTGCATCTCTAACATACTGAGACCAGGGGATAAAACTGGTTAGAAATCTGGAGCAGGGACTTTCTCATGTACAGAGAGAGATACTAAGGGCTAGTCTGCACTGGGAAAGAGAAGGAGCTGAGGAGATCACCTAATAGATATCCATAATACAATGTATAATTCAAGAGTCTCCTTTAGCTTTGCTGTGTGCTACAAGCTTATGGGTAGCAGCCAAAAAATTCAGGGCTAGGAGAGGATTTGACATATGAGGAGAGCATGCTCAGTAATGGGGGCCCTTCTGGGGTAGGATGCTGATCTACAGAAGGGAACTACATTTAGTCCCTGCTGCTTGTTCCCTCAAACCCACATATCCCCCAAATGCAAGCTAGGTTGCATTGCTCCTCACCATTCATCACTCCCGCTGCTGCGCAGGCTGAACTTCTCCACGGGGTTGACGATAAACAGCTTGTCTTTCTCTGTCACCTCTGGGACTGGGATGTTGTAAAGAGGATGCTCGAAGAGTGCTGCCAGCTTTGATCCCTTGGTCCACCCTGCATTCACCTCTTCATGCTGCTGTTGGACCCCTGGCTCTCCAGCCCTTAAGTGTAGCCCTGCTCTCTCTGGCTGAGAACTTTTCTCCAAGGAGCCGTTGCTCCCACTGAAATCCCGAAGGATTCGCAGGCTCAGCTTTTTGAGGCCGGCCGGCATGGGGCTGTCTGACGGGACACCCACAGCTCTTGATGCTTTAGTATTGCAGCCACAGGACCTGTGGGCTGTGGGGAGAGCAAAATCCATCACCAGGTGCACGAGAAGGGCCAAGAACAGAAGAAAGAGAAAGCTGATTTTAAGTTTCCTCTGGAAAAGCATTTGCAGCCGCCACCGCATCTTTCCTCACACAAAACACTCAGCAAGGGATGGGCACAAACACAGGGTTAAAAATGTTGGTGTGGCTGCAGCCTCTGTGCAAAAATAGGAGAGAGGTTTCCTGGATTTAGAGCATCGCAGCAAAAGACCAACTGGTGCATGGGCAGGACAGATCTGTCACTGTGTCACCTCACAGTGTGACAGCACCAGGACAGGACAGGAGGTTGTGGCAGGGTTTATCAGCACTGATAAGGGTCAAGCTGGCACTGCCAAGGTTAGAGTGAATGGGGCAAGTTCCAAATCAATAGCTGCAACGCTGGCTCAGGGACAGCAATGGCTGCAGATGACTCCCCACTGTCCTTCTTTCTGTGCTGTCACCTGCACAGGCCTGCAGAACATTTCCTTGAATACAGGGCATTAAAATGGTTCTGTCCCTCTGCAGCACACACCCTGCCAAGCACTATGTAGCCCCACTCCCCATGTTCATCATAGCTGCACTCTCAGAATCCAGAAGAATTTTTTTTCCATTGCTCAGCCATATCAATTTTATCACCCTCCCTCATCCATTGAAAATCAGTTGTACTCAAGCCCCCTTTCAAAAATCACTCAAACTGGATAAAACGAAGGGGATTTGAGTATTGACATTGCTGTGAGGGGAAAGGCTGGGCTGGCAATATAAGGAAGGGCTACCAGGCTGGTGAGTTTCAGGGGCAAGGATGTTCCCAGGCAGGCAGGAGTGGGGATACTGCCTTGGGCATTAGCACAGAGGGGCAGTGGGACCCACCAAGCACTGGGGAGCACTGGCAGCTTGTGGAAGGGAAGAGAATTCTTTTTACAAGAAATTCACTTTTGCAGTGACACCCAGGGACACAGAGCTGGTGCACAAAAATGGTTCATGACTTGCAGGGATGGAGCTTTGTATTTGATAAGGGACAGACAAGCACAGGACCACCTGTAATAAGTCTGGGGGCTATGGTACAGTCTGGCAAAATGTTTATTTTCTCTTTGATCTTCCAAAGGATGCAGAAGGCATGTGAAATACATCGTGTAGCTCTTCCCTGTCGCAAGATGCACCAGCAGCCAGCTTGGAAATGCTCACTCCCAGCCAGGGAGGGTACGATGATCAGTGGGAAGGAGGGGACATTCTGGAGACCCCCTCCTCTGCTGCCATGCCTGCGCTACCCTCTCCGCACCGTCCTGTGCCGGCTCCTTCCGTGTGCGTCTCGGTCCCCTCCCGGGCGGCGCGCTGGGAACGCGCTGTCCCCGGTGTTCCTGGCTCGCGTGTCCCACGGCGCGACAGTTGCCTGGAAACCGCCTCCGGCTGACACCATCACCGCCCCAGATTCAGCCAACCCCGCGTTCCCCAGCCTTCTGCTAGCAAGATGGCCGAGAGAGCCGGGGCAAGCGAGGAGGAGGAGGAGAGCTTTCCAGCCAGGCTGGCGAGCTCGAAGCCTCGCAGAAGGAGCTGGTGGAGGGGAGCAGATGGCTTCCCTGGGTGGAGGAACACAGCGTCTTGCTCCGGGAAGTTTGCTGAATTCAGTCGGGACGCACGCTTCAGACAGAAGGCCCCTAGGAGGGGCTGTAGCTGGAACATGGGATCATTAGGTCATGGCTCAGAAAAACAGCAACCAACCAAGGAAAACACCAGCTCCGGGTACTAACTGAGCATCAAAGGAGCTGGGCTCGGCTCCTGGAGCAGGGCCACAGGTTTCATTATTCCAGAGCCAACCCTGAAGAGATGGAGACCTCCTCATTCCGAGTGCCCCAAACCAGCTCCAAATGGGGCTGGAGGGGATAGAAACCTCCTCCTCATGTCCTGGAGTCAGATGGGCACAGGGACCCTATGGGCCGAAGCCACCCTAGTGACTGTTAGTCCCATTCCCAGATAATGAAACTTGCAATCTTACCTCCACACCCTGATTTAGCAAAGGCAGGGGACTTAGGTGAGGCATTTGCCACTCTTAGCACTTCGATGCTGGCATTAAATATTAACCAAAATATTTTTTCAGCGAGTCAGACGTGAGCCTGCAGCAACAGAGAAGGGCTGGAGACCTTCAAAGTCTGCCCTGATCACCTGACTTGTTGCCATGACATCATCATAGAGACAGTGTTGAATTTGCACCTCTTTCTTCTCATCTCCCCCCTCCAGCTCTTCCTCCATCTTCCCAGCAGGTTCGTGTCACCCTTGGGGCGGAGGAGGAGCCCTACATCCGAGGACATTTTCACTGCTGGCTCCAAATCAGGACTCATTGGCAGCTGATAATGATGTTCCCATCTCCCCTCAGCAGGGAGGGATGAAGTCATGAGGCACAGCCTCTGAGCTACTATCGCAGCTTTAGGGGACGGGTGGATAGAAAGAGTCATTTTGGCTGCCACCCATCCATCACCCTGTGTTTTTCGTCTCATTTTCTACATCTGACTCAGCCTGATGCTTTGATGGGTAATGGCAGCAATATGCAGGGGGGCAAGAAATGAGAGGGAAACACAATAGCAAGCAAACCGTTGCCAACTTTCCCAATTTTCCACTGAAAATCCATAAGGAAAAATCCTCCAGCAACTTAGAGCAATTTTATAATAATAGAGAGGCCTTAGAGGCTCCAAAGCCTCATAGAATCATAGTTTGGGTTGGAAGGGACCTTTAGGGGTCACCCAGTCCAATGTCTTTGCAATGACCAGGGCACCCTGAACTAGATTGTATTGCTCAGGGCCTCATCCAACCTATCCCTGAATGCTTCCAGGGGTGGGGCACCCACCACTTCTCTAGGCAACCTGTTCCAATGTTTCACCACCCTCATTCTAAAAGGCTTCCTCCCTTCCCTATATCCAATCTAGAACCTCTTTTATTTTAAAACCTCTAACCCTTGTCCTATCATAACAGGCCCTCTCCAGCTTTCCTCTTGACATCCTTTAGGTACTGGTATAAAGGTCTCTCCAGAGCCTTCTCTTCTCCAGGCTGAACAACTCCAACCCCCTCGGCCTGGCTTCATTGCAGAGGTGCTTCAGCCCTCTGATCATCTTCGTGGCCTCCTTTGGACTGGATCCACCAGGTTCATCAGCCACAGAGGGGTCTCTTGTGGGAAAACACAGGACAAGGTTCCATCTCTGATCCATAAACCTTACTCCTCTGAAAAATTACAGGTATGCCCAAAAATGTCCCAGCTCCACAGCAAAAGGAGGGTGAAAGTTCTTTTTTCTAATACACAGGGGCCAGCAAAACATGGCTAACTTGCAACAGGCAGGACAGCTGATCTGATTGAACGCTTGCCTCAGGGCAGGGGCTCTGACACACACCCACATTTTGGGAGGCTGAGGCTTGTGCTTTCAGGTACAATGCCAATGACAGGAATGCCAACCAGTTAACAAGGGTTTGCCTCAAGGTAACTTCCTGTAGGAAAGCTGTTACCCTTGTGAATAAAAATAGCTTGCCACTCTCCTGTGAGCCCACTTGCACTTACCTGGTGAGAATGGCAGTGTGGGAGCTGACTTGCTGCACATTCACACCTAGCTCACCTCAATCTGTTTGCACACTCCGGTTTTGAGAAGGCTGGGGAGCACTCACGCTTCCCTTGTTGCCAATGCAGGTCACAGAGACATTAGCTTTGGTCAGCTGGTGGCTAAGATAAACAGGTAGCAAGTCCAAGAGATTGTGTGCTGATGTCAGCAGCTCCCTGTGGTCATCTGCAGGTCACCACAACCCCGCAGAGATGCCCCTGACCAGCGTGCCTGTGCATACGCACGGGGCAATTAATTATTCATAGGTGTGAAAGAGGCACAATTAAAGCGACTGTGGTATGGCTGAAGGGATCATCCCTCTCCAGCGCGGGGCATTTCAAAGACTTTACCTCTTGCTCTGAATTTAGAAGAGACAGAAAGTTGCAGAAGAGGAAGTAATCTTTTCCACCTGCCAGCTGTAGAAAGTGTTGTCAATAGCACTGCCTTCACATAAAGGCAGCCAGCTGGAGGGACACAGAGCAACTGCACGATGAGACAGCTCAGAGGATTTGGGCTCTTCTACACAGCACAGCAATCCTGATCATGGGGCAGGAATCATGGTACCAACCTACCCTGGCCCAGACAAGCACAGATGGTCCAAATTTGAAATAATTCTTAGTTGTCTTCATACTACTCCAATCCCTGGCTCCCTGACACAATGAAATTGAGAAACAGAAACGTCTCTAGCATAACATTTGAGGTTCAGAAAAAGGAAGAAAAGGAATTTTAAGACCAGGTTGATCCACCACAAGCAATAAGATCCTTCAGACTTTACTATGGACTAGGGGTGTCAGCTGGCAACATTCTGAGAGGAAATCTGAAAATTAAGGAAGCTACAAATATGAGACCCCAACCATAAGAGTTGAGGCACGCTGGTGAGCACATTCCCTTGCTGCTACTGCTTAGACAGCTGCCTGGACAGAGGGATGTGGCCAGCAGCACCATGGGCCTGGCAACCCTCCTCACCATTGTGGCTTGCACTGGTAAAAGGAACTGAGCAGGGAGGATGAGAGTCACACAGGAAACCAGCAGGATGGAACTCTGTCACTGGCCTCTGCCTGTGCTACACCATGGCTTTCTTATTTCCATGTCTCTTGAACTACTTTGCCTACATAAACGCACGCAAAGACATTTTACTAAACTTTTATTGTAAAAACACAGTTCCTCAGGTTTTATAAATAAGCCATACATGTAACATAGTTATGCTCATTCGATCCTCCAACACCAAGAGCTTTAAAAAATGAAACAGGCTAAAAGAATTCAAGTCCAGAAAGACATTAGGTTTCTGATGACAAAGTTATATTTCACATGGAGCCTCCTTTCTCTGTCAGCCTCCAAACAAGATGCTGAAAGTACACAGCACTTGAAACACCCCAGGAACTGACAGGGAGGCATTTGAGCCTTAAAAAGAGCTTTCACCCACTCCCCAGGCATCGTCAGCCGCCTGTGTTTTCAGGCTGTCTCAGTGTGCTGTGGGTGAGAAAGGAGGGGGCAGTTTTCATAGCAACCTCCTACACACAGGCAGCTCAGCTGTTGTACCCTCCCAAAACAGCAGGGAAGGGCAAGCTGGGACTGCTTCCCTGTGGCTCACACCTCCACAGACAGCCTGAAGGGAGACCCTTGGTGCTGCCAGGTCTGCACAGACATCTTAGAAGAAAGGAAGAATGTAGAAGCAGCATCCAGAGAGAGGAAAGACAGGTGCCGGTCAGAGCCATACTGCATGGTGGCAGAGAAAGCAGAGGAGAGAGGAAAACTATGTGGAATAAATGGGAGTTAAAAAACCATAGGGCTAGATGGCACTTTTTTGCTTTTGCTTTCCCCTGCTAGTGCTGCTGCGCAGTGTGTTGTGAGATTACCTATTCCTCACTTCCCTCCTGCTCCAGCTCAAACATCAAGTATAGAGCCACAGACAGATGAGAAATCCCACAAGCAAGGACAGGACAGTTTAACAAGTTTACACACACACACACACACACACACACACACACACACACACCCCAACTTTATGTATCCCACAGAACTGTTACGTCAGTATGAAAAAAAGAAATCTTGACATTTAAGTATTAAAAATAAAGCCCCACCTCCAGATCATACAAAACTCATCAAAAGCAGGAAGAAATCTCTTCTATTCAGCAAGTCTGGGACCTGGCCAGGGGTCAGGAGCACTTCCAGACGCACACAGCCAGGCTGCCACCAAAGAACATGTACAGCAGGTTCTTCACCTCGTGAGTGATCTCAAAGCCAAAACCTTCCCCAATCACCACATGCCAGGAGGACCCAAATCTCTTGTCCATCGTCTCTTTGATCATCTTGGCAGCGCTCTGGACAATGTTAAGGAAGAGAGCATAGGGTGAGACAAAGCAACCAGAGAGGTTTTATGCAAACATCCCCCTAATCTGCTCCTCCCTTTAAGACTACTCAATGGGCAACAGGTATAGCAGCTGCACCACAGGAACTGGGAACTCCCCAGAGATAAACCCAAGGGTAGAACTGATCTCAGCAGCCTCCAGCACAGCAGCTAGGAAAAATTAAAGAACTGCGTCACTACTGTTGTTCACACAGTCTGAAGCAAGAGTTCTGCTTTAGATGCTGCTGGAGTTATACTGGTTGTGGTGACCATGAGAGCAGATTCAGGTCACTAAGCTGCAGCTATTTTTACAGGAGTCCATTTTTTTTCTCCAGCTAATTACCAAAACACTGAAAGTAGGCTGACTTTTAAAAGGCTTGCTTCTCCCAGATCACACCCTGCTTGATCCTAAAAAAGGTGAGAGGAAGATTTTTCAGTGACAGGCAGTGCCCTGCCCATGAAGTGAGGTATGTTTTCCCTTGATCGTTGGTCCTAAATCCAAGAGGGAATACTTAACAGACTTTAATGTATTCATCCCCAAAACAAGAGACTCCATGCAGTTCTGAACCAAGCCCTCAGGACACAGGGCATTTTATGAACAGAGTAGAAGCATGTCTCAGGAAGGCAGGATAAGCAAGGAGGTAAGGTCTGGGAGCCAGCACCACTACTAACCTCTGCAAAGTGCTGTTATAGATCTTGCAGACCAAGGGAACTGAATCTGAGATCTAGCCAAGCTCTTTGCTTCCTTCCACCCTAGCTCAGTGCAGAGAGAGAGTAATAGGATGTGTCAGGACCTGACTCTGCTCTGCCCTACACCCTTATCCCTGCTGCTGCAGGTTCCCTGAGCTGCAGTATCAGCAGGCCATCCATTCTGGGAGGTGGCAGGTACCTCATTGTTGGTGGCATGCTTCTCACATGCGGTGACGCACAGCTCCATGGTCTCCACGCGCATCTCCTCCGGCATGTCCGAGTGCTGCAAAGGCCAAACACACAACACAACTAAGCAGAAAAATAAGAGCTGCACACAAGACAACAGTAAGTTGCTCTAACTCCTGCACTGGCTCTATCAGGGGCTTAGATGCAGTAAATCTGAAAAGGTTTATTGCATTATAAGTGAACCATTCCCCCAGCCAATGAGGAATTCTTCTCTACCTACATGAAAACTGTGTAAGCAGAGCTTAAAGAAGAAAATCCAGACTTTGCCAGTTTTTCTGCTGTAAGGTAAAGGGAAAGCACACTAACACAGTTTCCACCACAGTCCTTAATTATTGCTCTATGAGTAACAAAGAAGTCTAAATTACACAGCCTTTTCTTCTGCTGCTGCTATCTGGCTGGCTAGCAAGATCTTTTGCTCCAGCTTCTCCAGGACAAAAAGCAAGCTGCATCCAAAACACAAGAGAGGGCCCCAAAGGCAGAGTGCTCTCAATCTGTTTGATATATCACTGTGCCCCAGGCTTCCTCTGGCTGTCATGGAGAGCACCAGGGATATTAGATTTCCCCAGGAGAGCTCAAGGACAGGGAGAAGGCAGCAGTGACAACCAGGATCTCTCCACAGGACTAGCAGTACACATGTTCTCACAGTAGCTATGCAGCAGGAGAAGGACAGTAAGAATGAAGGCAGATTTTCATATCTCTGACACTGCTAAGTGTGTAATCCATCTCCCTCCATACCCTAATCAGAGGAAAACTGTGAAGCCTTTTATAATCAGCCTCGTCCTTTTTTTCCTCCTCAGTTTCTTCCATGGTCCTTCCACAGAGACTCCAGGAATGGGTGGAGGGGCTACCTGGAGTTCAGCAAAGTGCAGTGGCACAGCCAGCTGGGAAGAACAGGGCTCTGTGTTCCTCTCTTCAGCAGGAGGAGTCGCTTCTTGGCCTAGAGGACACTGCTTCAACAAAAACAAACACGGGCAAGAGACAGATGGCTTTCAGTTAAAGCAAAAGGCAAATGAAACTGTTACAAAAATATCATGCTATCTCACTCACTTGCCATTTCCTCAACAGCACCTTTACACTCTGCTGAGAGTCTTAGCTCATAGACCATTAATGCAAACAAATTATTAAACTGTATCTTTTTCCAAAACTGAGGAGCACAGTACTTCCCAGAAGCACCAGTGAAGCTTGAGGGAAGAACTGAGCCACGGTACAGCTTACAGGAGAGGACAAGAGAACAAGAAGCTGCTACCACTCTTGATTAATTCCAAAAGGATTTTCCCAGGATACTATTATCTGCAGTAGTTTCAAACTGCACATGACAAGAGAAGGGCAGGAGTATTTTAGGCACAGAATCTGCGTACTCGTCTGGACGGAAATGTTTAACAGGAACATCTTGCTCTCGTTCGTGCACTTGCTCCTCAGATCCCCGACCATTTGTCAGCCGGGGAGGGCCATATGGGAAAACTCTGGACGTGCCTCGGGGCCTCATGACCAGCCTGCCTCTACCCGGGCAACGCAGAGGCACAGCACTGACTGAGATCCAGAGCATTTCACCGCCGTCCGCCCGTTGGTTCTTTCACCCCAACAAAGCATCCTCCTCTCCTACCCACGGGGAGCAAGGGTGAGTAATTTCATATTAAAAGGAAAATTAAACCAGCACGGTTCCAGGCGACACACCAATAACATATGCCACGTACACAGAGCTGTTGGCTAAAGCACCGAGTCAGACCACCAACCATCGCACGGGGGCCGTGGGACCCAAACCGCGACCTCCGCAGGACACAAACCCCGCCTGGCCGGCGCCACCCCCGGGAGCCACTTCCATACCCATACCCACCCCCAGCCCGGGGCGTGCCCGCGGCCACAGCCCGAGGCTGTGAAGCAGCGGACCGCACACCCGCAGCAGCCCCGCCGCGCCGCCGCCCCCGCGGAGGAAGAGCCCGGCC
>WBNO01017539.1:459279-471671 GCA_013400575.1 Peucedramus taeniatus | reverse complement strand
CGGCCGCTGCGGGCCCTTGGGGCGCTGGCGGCAGCGGGGTGGCCGCGGAGCGCCTGTGCTGTGCCGCCCCCCGCCGGCCCCAAGCTGGCGGCTGGCAGCTTAATGTTTTTCTGACTTAAAACCCCTTGGGGCCCAGTTCTAGGTATTTTTTCTTTTAAAAATTTTTTATTTTAAAATTTTTTTCTTTTAAAAATTTTCTTTTAATAAATGTAAGAACAAGGAGCGTTTTGGGGCAATTTTGTTTTCTTTTAATCACAGAATCAGGTTAGGAAAGCTCTCTGAGCTCGTGGTCCAGCCTGTGACCGAACCCCGCCATGTCAGCCGGACCATGGCCCTGGGTGCCAGATCCAGCCTTTCCCTAAACACCTCCAGGGACAGTGGCCCCCACCACCTCCCGGGCAGCCCATTCCTATGCCTAACCACTTTCTGTGAAAAAGTTGGTGCTGATATCCAGCCTGAACCTCCCCGGTGCAGCTGGTGACTGTGTCCTCTTGTCCTGTGTGGTTGCTTGGGAGAAGAGGCCGACCCCCACTCGGCCACAGCCTCCTTTCAGGGGACTGGAGAGTGATCAGGGCACTCCTGAGCCTCCCTCTCTCCAGGCTGAACAATCCCAGCTCCCTCAGCTGCTCCTCACAGGATCTATGCTCCAGACCCTGCACTGCCCTTCTCTGGACATGCCCCACACCTCACTGGCCTTCCTGAGCTGGGGGTTCCAGAACTGAACACAGTTCTCATCGTGTGGGAGAGGCAGCAGCTCTCGTTTGCATGTCAACAGGAGTGTAAAGAAGGAGAAAGTGATGCTGTGGGGATGAATCATGAGTTTGCAAACAGCTCCTATAGCAGCAGCCTCCATCCTCACTGAGCAAATCCTCCCTCCCCCCCGGCCTCCATAGCTTTATACTTGCAATGTCTTTGAGGTTTTTCTTGGCTCTGGGCTTGCTACAAAATCTCTGTTGTTTCTGCCCCCTGCTAGCCAAACACCGATTGCCTCTAAACCAGGGCTCAAACAGTTTTCAGGAAGGTCTAGGGTTACATTCATCTGAAATTAACAAGGATGGAGAAGCAGCAAGCTCCAGGGTACAACCAAGGGAAAGACTTCTCCTGTGCAAAGCCCCAGCTGCTGGGAGTGGTGCCTGGTTTTCCATCCGTGGCTATCCTTGTCTTGCAGAGTAGCTCATGGGTCTGATTTTTCATGTGGTGCTTCTGGCTGGTGTGTGTTTGAAACGTTCCTGCTGCTCACTGCCTGCTGAAAGAAGAATTTGCTTTCCAGCTGTTTGAGAAGGAAAAGAGTGGGGGAGGAACAATCTGGGCACTCTCCTGCCCCTGCCAGCTCAGGAGTCCTCTGCCCCCACTGTAGCACCAAGCTCTGCCCTGTGATCACGGGGAGGGTACCTTGTTAATCTCTTCCACAGGTTCAGCAGTGGATCCGACCTCCTGGCTGTCCTTAGCCTGCCACAGCAGTGCTGGGGGCAGGGAAGCTGCCTTTGGGCTTGGAAAGACAAAGCTGCAGTGATCATTCATATTTTCCTTTTCTGTCGCTGCTGGTGGTGACAAAAATGAAGCACTGCCTCCTGTGCCACTCGTTCTCCTACCATTCCTGCCTCCTGGGCTAATTCCTTCTCCTTCCTCTTTTGGGCCTCTTGCAACAAGGCAGGCACAGAGCTAAAATTGTCAAGAGACAGATAAAAGCCGGGAGATCATAATTTTTTCTTTTCAGACAAGATAATTAGGAAGAGAATCTCTGCGAGAAAGAAGATCTTTCCATCATCATTACTTTATCTCCAGGCAGCTACTCTAATCTCTCCAGGGACACGGAGCTTTCAAGCACCGTATTCTCGCTGTGCTTTTTTTAATGCTTTAATCCCTGTGTAGTTCACCCACTTTTACTACCAAGCAGCAAGTGAGTGTGAGCTGGTGTGTTTGTGTGCATATGCCTCCCCTCTGCATGGGGCAGGGGGAGCTCGCTTGTCTGTGTGATTCTGGGGTCAGTTAAATGTGCTTTGTTTCTGATCAGTGTGACCCCCAGGAGTGTTTCCCTCGGGGAACGTGGGGACTGCTTGTGGGGATTATTCATCAGTGACTTCTAGGTGAGACATTGAAGGAAAACGGCCAAACAAAAACTGCAGCGGGCCCAAAGATAGGAAAAACAATGTTTTTGTGATTGTGGTGGGTGATAACAGTGGGGCTGCAAGATAGAGATGCCCCCTGAGGAAGGAGAACGTTCTGCTGGCCTGCCTCCGTCTACTGTGGCTTAACAAAATGTGAGCAGTTGGTTTTCGGACCCTCAAGTGCAGGGTTTCCACAGGCTGCCTCTGTATAACTCTGCAAGCCAGTGAGAGCCTTGTTGAGCCAGCAAAGGTTACGTGTGCTGCTCTTTTTGCTGCTGGCTCTGATGGCACAGACAGCACGTCACCTGATTTTAGTTTCCAATTCTAGTGGATCGGGTACCCTTCTGTAAGTGAGGGCAAGTGCAGAGCAAGGGTTCAATTCACCCCCGTGGATCTGTAGGGAGCTGGAATTGTTGCTTTCCTCTGGCTGGTCGTGCCTTATTTGCCACTAATCAGAGGTGGAAACTCTTTCATCCCTTTGTTTTCAGCAGCCACAGTTAAATGCATTGAAACAAAGTATTATTTGCCTTCTGACATGAGGGTGTGTTGTACTCCTTAGCTGAGCACAGAAATGTAACCATTGGCTCCAAATATTACATATTTGTAATAAATATACTGCCTCATGCATTCTTTTAGTCATCTTCATTAACCAGATAGCAGGCTGACTCTTCATCAGGTGGAGGACATCTTTCTTTTCTTTCTTTCTTTTCTTTCTTTCTTTTCTTTCTTTCTTTTCTTTCTTTCTTTCTTTTCTAACCTGCAGGTTTTGGGACTTCCCCATTGTCCCTGTGGGCATGGGCTCTGCTGTGCCCCATCTCCTCTTTGTGGTAGAGCAGGGGGGCTGGAGCTGCTGTCCAGCCTGTCAGCCACAGCCCAGGGACTGGGCACTGCTCCGCACCACCTTGGGCAGTAACAGAGGGACAAGGCTGGGGGCTTGTGTCACACCGAGGGGCACCCTGCAGCTGCCCAGGGTGGTGTGGAGGCAGCTCTCAGGAGGCTCCATGGCCACATTTCGCTGGGATCAGAACCCCCACCATGTTGAGCTGAGGGAAGCCAGATGTGGGGACGCTGGTGTGCAGGAATGGGTGGCAGCTGGGAGGGCTCAGCCTCTGTGCCAGAGGACAGGGCAGCTCTCTTTGGGACAGCCTGATCCCCTGGTCTGCTGGGAAACACAGTGCCCCACGTGAGCCCGTAGCTACTACCTCTTGTAAGCACAGCTAGTGTTAGTAAGCTCTGTTGCTGCAGCACTAGCAGCCGTGTGCGGGCTGTTCCTGTGCCAGATGCTCCGGAATCGTGGCGCATTCCCTGTGTGAGCACTGCACAAGTCTTAATGAGCCTTCCTGGCTCTGGGAGGGAGCAAGGCAGGCTCCCAGCAGGACAGGAAGGTGAAAGGAGGCAATTAGGCAGTGCCCCATTGCTAGGGCAGAGCAGGTAGTGGGGACTTTGGAAGTCACCTCCTGGGGACAAGTATTGGCTGGCTTGATCTCATTTGAGGGCAGCAGGAGGCTGACACACTGCAGGGAGCCGTGACATGCAAACTCTGCTGAGGTTGCAGGTATTGGGGAGCACAGGAGATCCCCAAAGCCCACTCTGAAGTTGGGGGTCCCAGGATTGCCTATGTCCCTGGGAAGGCAGAGCCTACATGGCCAGTGGTGCCCTCTGGAAGGAAAGGCAGGGGCTGGAGGGGTTCATAAATGTCAGCATTTTCTTTTCAAACACAAAAGTTAAGCCATCAGGCCTGAAGATTTCCCGTTGCCACGTTTGACTTGGGCTTCACTGCGGGGCAAAACCCTTTGGGAGTGTGGGATGGGTGGTATTTGAGTCTGGCTAAGCCCTTGGCTAGCAGAAAGCCCTGCAGCAGCAAGTCCTGCAGATTAGAGAAGGAAATGGCAGTCCCTTTCCTCTCCTCGAAGCGTGCTTACAGCCCTGTGGCAGGGAGAGAGGGGACAGCACGTGGGTGGCATCCATCACACCCGCCTGTCTCCCACACCATCTCTTCTTGTGCCAGCTCCTGCTGAGCTGCCCAGCCCCTACCCTGCACTGCCCAGCTCTTGGGTACTCTCCTCCTTTTCTCCCCTGTCCTGGATATCTGGACACAACACAGCCAACCAGCTGAAGCACCTACCACAAGCACAAAAGCTTCTCCACACCACTGTTACATTTTTCCTTCTTTACCCTCCTCTTTCCCTCAAGGCTGACTTTGTTGTTCCTCATATCTTCTGTGCACAACACGGTGTTTTCCAACCAGCTGCCCTTAGAGAGACACGGGGCTTCTCCTGAGTGCTCCCGGTTAATTTAGAAGCAAGCAATATGTGTAAGTCATTGTAATTACTCCTTGCAGCCAGCAACGCTATTGATTTGTCATCTCCTCTACCTTTTAAGCCCTGTCGCAGGTTTGCAGCTCTTGCAAGGCTCATCTTACCAAAAAGAAATGGTCTTATCTTGCTCTCCTCCTTCTCAAATGGGTAAGAAGCAGACATTGCTTCCTGCAGAGAGCCAGGGCAGGATGGAAATCAAATATTTATTTCTGTTCTTCATTTGTGTCTCCCATCCAGTTTCTAATCTCTCCATAATGCCTTTGTTTCCTGAAGAGCCTTATGTGGAGGCATTTGCTGGAAGCTTTTAAAAGGTTTGGGAAAATTCTACCAAGTTTTCCTGTGTGGCCCCAGGTCCGCCTAACTGTCTGTGAACCTCTGGGGGAGAGTAGCTCACCCTGCAGAAGCTCTGCCACCGGGCTCCCCCCATTCTCCTGTTCCAGAAGTGACAGATCCACATCCTGGGGACATGGCTGGGATTAGGATCATGCCAGCATGATTTGGCAGAGATGAGGAGGAGGGCACTGAAGGCCCTCATCAAGCATCTTCTGGTGTCCCCTTTGTTCCTGCTTTTCTGGAGAGGATTTACACACAGTTTCAGCGTGGGCTGGGTTTCCAGGCTCTGGAGGAGATGGGTGTTTTGCCAATAGCCTACATCAGCAGCCAGGCTGTTTTCATCCTTGTTCATCCTCTCACCTTTCTCCTGCCTTGGCCAGCAGCCCCAAGAGCCCTCTCACAGTGCTTCTGCAGTTTTGATAGGAGGGTCTTCTGGACCAGCTTCCCTCCCCATTTAACCTCTTTCTGAGTTTATGATCCCATCAGTGTTTTTTGACTGATTTCCTCCTCTAGAAAATGTCGCGCTTCTTAATTGCTGCTGCTGTTATTTGGGCACACGAGCAGATGGCACCTATTGAACCCTCTCCTCTTAGTGATGGGGGTGTGAGCCTCCAGCTCAGCAAGGCCCTTGAACCAATGTTCCAGCTGAAGTACATACTTTTTTTTCAAAAGCAGCCCTCAACTTTGTGAAGATGTGCTGAAGGCGAGAGTGCCAGCCTTTCTTTAATGGCATTAAATACCCTCCAGAAGGAGAAGGGGGGGGGGGGGGGGGGGGGGGGCAGCTCTGACTCAGAGAGGAGATCTCACCAGCATGCCAGCAATGGGAAAATTCAGTCCTCTGGCTTTATGCTCTGTTTCCCCCAAATATTGGTGAAGCTGTGCCTTTCATAGGAGGAGCAGGACCCACTGAGAGGCAAAAGCACCATACAGACCTGGTCACAAATTGTTCTACAATAGGACTTCCAAAAGCCATGGCTGAACCGTCTTGTGCCTAGCTTGTGCCTAGCTAGGTCAGAAACTAGTACTTAATTAGATTTACACTCCATGTGAGTTCCTTGCTATCATGCTCTGACCTAGAGGCCAGGATTTCTCACTTGTTTCTGCTTCCCTCTATGGAGAGGTGTTTCCCCTAGCACTCATGCCCCACCAGCAGCAGCCTGTACCCCATACTGCTCTGCAATGGGGTAGATCAAAGGTGGCCAGACTGTGACACCATCCCCTGCCCCTCTGTGGCAACAACACAGGGGTTTCCCTGTGATGATATTCCTGCAATGCCAGCGGTGCAACCACCCAACTGCCTTCAACCCCAAGCACCCTGGGGAAGGTCACCTCATCTTGGACTGACCAGTACCGTCCATCCCCCCAGCAACCTCGCACTCCACAAGAGGCTTGAACAGAAAACATCACGTTTATTGTTCACGATCAGCTTTACAAAAGAAACGTCCCAACACGGGCACGCGTCAGGGGCCCTTTTCACAAACGTGCATTAGAGAAAGCGCGCGAGCGAGCGAGGGAGAGGGGCAGCTCCTCAGGGTGCATGAAGGTCACAGTGTTCCCACTTGGCACAGGGGCTGCTCCCCATCCCCACCGTGTCATCCCCAGTGGGCTGAGCCACCCCAGCAGTAGCAGAGACCCTGGGCAGGGGGATGGGGGGTGGCAGAGCTGTCCCTTCTGGGACACTCCCACAGGGGAGGGGGCAGCTGTCACCCAAAGTAGGACTTGGGGAAGGGGGGAACACTGGAAGCTGAACACTGCATTGAGCAACCATGACAACCCCGAAATAACCCTCCCACCCCCAGACACACACACACACACACACACACACACACACACACACACACACACACACGTGCACATACACACACTCACATATCGAGATGGTGACCACGCAGTGCGGAAACAGAGTATTCTCAGGCACTCCACAGGGAAAACACCAGCCTGCTCTTTCACCCTCCCAGTTTCAAGGCCAGTGGCAGCCCTGTTCCTGGCAAGGAGCAGCTAAAGAAGGGGACCTGGGTGGAACCAAGGGCAGTAGCCCAATCCAGTACCAAAAGACTGGGGGGTGGATGGCAGGCTCCTGTGACCGCCACCATCCTCCATCTCTTTTTTCCTTTCTTTTGCTCCCTTCGATGGCAGTGCTGCACTCTTTCCCCCTCGGCCAGCGCTGGGGGAGATGCTTTGCCCCTTTCCCCCCATTCCCTTGGTGGCTGACCCATCCCCCAGCTTGGAGGCAGTGGGGAGTGCTCTCTTCCCTCTGCCTTAAAAGCCTGGCTTCCCTCGGGCAGCCCTGCCCAAACAGGCAGCAGAGGCAGGGAAAGGGGTGCAGGGGGGTAAGTGCTGTGCCACTGACTCTCTGCCATTCTCCCTCAGCTTCCCTGGGGCCACATTTGAAAAACCAGGGCAGCAAGAGAAGGATGGGGCTAGAGGTGAGATCCTGGAATGCAGGCTCATAAAATTGGACAATGAGATTACTTAGAAATAAATAAGGAAAGGGGATGTGTTCAGGTGATGACTGCACCCTGGCATCCCACTGAGGCTGGACTGCACTCAAAGTAAATGGAGTTCTCCTTCCCACTCCCTGTTAGGTCTGACAAGATGAGGACCCTCACTGTACCAAGGGCACCTGCAGGTACAGCGAGTTCCACCCAAAACAGAAGTAGGGCAAGGTGAGACTCAGGAGTCAGCCTGCCAGGAATGAGGACAAGCCACAGCACCAGCACAGGGACAAGAGGGAGGCTTCCAGGGGCCCCTCTCCCTCCTGGGACACCAGCACGGGGGGCTCAAGCATTGCCCCAGCAAGGCTTACTGGTCTGGGAGGGGAGAAAGGGGCTCCCTGCTTCAGGGCTGCCACCGGGCTCCTTGGCGCTGGGGAGAGGGCTGGAGAGGGGCCACTCATGCCTTCCTCCCTTCCTCGCAGGCAGCAAAGCCCGCCTTGCTGGCGCCTCCGAAGACCTCCACCGCCTGGTCATCCCACTGGATCACATTCCCTTGGAGGTGGGAGGTGCAGTTAGCCAAACCCAGGATCTCTGCTGGCGCCAGCATGTGGTCCCACACGCCAAACTGCGCCAGCTCTCCCACGAAGGCCTGTGTGGCATCAAAGCGGCCCCCCAGGGTGTCCTGGGAAAGAGCAGGAGAGGTGATTGGACAGGGATGAAGAGAAGAGGAGGAACATGCATCCAGTGGGACACGGTAAGGGGGAGAGGGAGAAGTCTGGGGAGAAGCAGAGCAAGGTGCTTGATGGCAAGGAGGGGAGGGGATGGATACATGGAAGAGATTCAAGAAGATAAGGCAGGGAGGCCAAAGGGATAGGGAAAGGGAAGAGAAGACAATGAGGGCACATGGCCAGCCTGGAGGCTGGATGAACAGGCAGGAGAGCCAGCTGCCCTGCTGAGCACTCCTGCCCACGCTGCCTCCTCCCCTTGCCCCATTTGGGGGCTTTTCCCCCCAGCCAATTCCCACTAGAGCGATGCTAACTGGCAGCTCTCAGTGTTGAACTGGTACCTACCTGCTCCTGACCCAGGATGATGACACCCTGGGGCCTGATGGAATGCCAGGAGGCCAGGTTCTCACCAGCACCCCACTGTTCACCATCCTGGTATGCTGACCACTTGCCATCCCGGGTGGTCCACGCCACGCAGATGTGGTGCCAGGCCTTATCCTTCAGACTCAGCGGCAGCTGGGCAACCTTTGAGAGAAGAGCAAGATCCCGGTGCTCGGTAGGACTGCTGGGGGACCCCAGGGTCTCCCAGCCCCTGGCAGAGCAAGCACTGCACCCCCATGGTGCTGGTGGCATCCCAAAATCTATCCAGATGTGCTGCTTCTCCCTCTCAGAACTCACCCCAATGAGCCATCCTTCCAATCCTCCTGCCTCCCACCATAAACCTAGGGCCCCTTCCTCCAAGCTCCCCCACACCAATGCCCCCAGGAATGTAATCCCCCCATTCCTAGGGGGATTGAAGCAAGGAAGATGAGGACCCCTCCTGCAACTGGGCTGACCTTGTCATTGATGAGCAGCTCCAGGGGGTTAGAGCCCCACTCCAACAGCACGATCTCGTTGGCTTGGCTCGGGACAGAGTAGGAGAATGGGGTGCCAATGCCTGCCAGGGCCTTGGACTTCAGCCACATGCAGATGGTGAAGGCGTACAGCTCCGGCAGGCTCTTCTTCACACGGGCGTACATGTAGTTGTTCTGCACTGGGATGGTCACCTTGAAGGCATCAGGAGGGCTGTAGCCCAGTGGTCCTACATATCAAGGATAGGGAGGAGAGAGAAAGGTCAGCACGTGTAATTAGGATGAGAGTGACCTGTCCTGGGGCTCTCCTGGCAATGTACCTCAGGATAGGAACCCTCTGCCCCACCTCCATCCCTGCTGGGCAGGACTCACCGTGCTCCAGCTCCGTCACCCGGTTCTGGAGGGAGTTCAGCTCCTTCTCGATGTTGTGCTGCTGCTGGCTGCGGTCAGTGCTGGCGGCCTGGCGCTCCTTCTGCAGGGTCAGGATCTTGGAAAGGAGCTGCTCCTCCAGCTGCTCCATCTTGGTGTGGAGGGTATCACGGGCGAGTGCCGGGGCAGTGGGTGCTGAGCCATTGGTGCGGGCTGGCAGCTCCTGCTGCATTTTCGGCAGCCACAATGGCAGGAATAGGAGGGACAAACGAGAAAATTCAGCACAGTGTCACTATAAGAGTTAAAATAAGGACATGCCCAGCCTGCAGCACTACAGGTAGTGCTGGGATGACAGCCCCATATCCACACTGGGGCTCTCCAAGATTCTCTCCAAGAACCTTCAGCTGACTTTGTACCTCCCCCTTCAGAGCCCCCATTGAGCTCATTACTGCAAAACGAAGCTTGGCTGCTCTTAATGACTTTCTGCTGCTTCGGAGACAGAGCAAGGATGGGATGTTTGGGTCATCCCTTGGCTCTGCTCCTCCAGGCAGCCTCCCACGATGAGGAAATGATGCGGGCAGGACCTTGGAGCTCCTGGCCACTACCGCTGCTCGTGAGGCTGCTTACCTATAGCCAGCATGTTAACATCACTTAATGGGGCTGTAATCCTCTTAGCTCAGCTCAGCTGGTGTGCGGAGGTGTGTGCACGTGTGCCAGGTAGCTCTCCATAAGCCAGCCTCTCCCGGTCCACCAGGATGGCAGGGACAAGTGGGACTGGTGCCAGGCTGTTGTGTCTCTGGCCCTCAAGGCATGAGCCATCACCTGGGGACACCGAGCCTGTCTTGTCTTATCAGGTTAACACTCAGACCAGACCTCTTCCCATAGCAAATCCAACACAGCAGCTGGTGAAGATGCTCCCAGCTGCTACTGCACTCTGCAAAGACCCCAGATCCCACCTTACCAGGAGACCCCATCCCAGCTGGAAGAAAACCAGTCTGGAAGGGAGAAAGGGACCCTTTGCCACACTCCTGGAGTTTCTCTGTAAATAGGAGCTGAAGCTTCTCTGTAAATAGGAGCCCTCTTCTTTCCCCATTATCTTTCCCTATCTCTGCCATGGGCTCTGAAAGATGACAACCACCTTCCGTGTGTTGCCAGACCTTCCCAGAGGTGCTGGAGCAGCCATGGAGACCCTTGTCTTGGCTCCTCCCGCACCAAAGGGATCTGCATGGCTGCTTCAGCTCTGGACATTCACACGGCTTGTGCTGGCAGGACATGGGGGATACCATCCGTGACGATCTGAGCAGCCTCCCTCCTGCCTCAGAGCTGGCCTGGGGGACGTCAGCATGCTCACCTGTGGTTGTGGTTTCCTGTTTTCTCTTCTCTCCTACATCCAGCTTCTCCGGGCTGGACAGGACCTGATAATCACACACACAAAGCTGAAGGGGAGGGATGCCTGCCCGTGCCACCCCTAATCTTCGCTATCCATCATGAACAACAGAGGGGAGGGGAAGACTGGAAGAAAGTTAGGTTTGGCTGGGCAGGATGCAGCCTTGGCAGATGGGAACAGCAGGGAGAGGAAAAGTGAGAAGATGGTGTTGGTGTGAGCACAAATGTACCCACTCTGGGCAACAACATGCTCAGGCTACAAATAAAATTGAAGTTATGATGCCCCAAGGTTTGCAAGAGCTGCCAGCAGGGTCTGCTGGGGCAAACCCACAAGTTCTGTGAGGAAAACCAACCTGGAAAAGCAAAACCCAGCATGAAAAGAGAGGCTGTGCTGGGGACATCTACCAGCCCTGACCAAATGCCAGCTCTCACTGCCAGCTTGCTCCGGGCAGCACTAAGGATGCTCTTGCAGTGAGAGCAAAACCTCTCTGGTAAGGGAACAGTGCCCAGTAAAGAGCATCCTACCTTTGGTCTTTGCAAAATTGAAGGATTAGCCAGTGGGAAAGGGGCTTTAGCCCTTTTGCTGTTTTTTTGTTTTATTTTGTTGGTTTTGGGGTTTTTTTTTTTTTTGTTTTGTTTGTGGTGGGTTTTATTTGTTTTTTGGGGTTTTTTTTGAAGGCAGGGTAGAGATGAGAGGAGGGAAGGGAAGTAGAAAGTTTAATTCTCATCCTCCTGGCAGCGATAATTCCCACCTGGGGCTGTGTGCTCATCTTGTACCCAAGCTGAGCTGGCTGCACTGGCAGGAGGCAGCACAGGTGGGATGGGGTTGCCTTTGCCTCTATGGCCACATCCTGTGGGCTCCAGGAGCTTTTCTTGTCCTTTCAGGCTGCCTGGCTAGAGCGGAGGCTGGCACGCTCCTGTCTGCCGCACGCTTTGATTGCTTGAGCTGCGGGTTTGGAGCCTACGTCCCTGCTTTCATGCATGGCTCCATCTGTTAATGATGAAAAAAGAAAAAGCTGGGAGATTTTGTCACTCTCACTAGCCCCCAATAGCCTGGCCTACATTATTCAGTAGTGACTGAGTACTTTTTTTTACCTCCCTCTTTCTCCTGCTTTTCTCCCTGCTGCTATTTTCTTCCCTCTGTAACTTTTCTCCCCATGGCTTTTTCATTTTTCTGGCCTTGGAGCATCTCCTCCTGATGCTTCTCTCCATGCACACACACTGTGTCTTTCCCCTTTTGTTCACTTTTTTCCCCCTCTGCAGTTTTTCCCCATCCAGCCCTCTCGCCAGCTCTTGCTGGTCCTTCCAAGTTGGCAGCCAGGGTACCGACAGCCAGAGCCACATGACCGACTGAACCACTGCTGCCCCCATGTTCCTTCTGGAAAGGGATTATAGTCAGTACCCTCATCTGGCGGGGTTTCAGGGCCATCCCAGCAAACACCATCCGTATCCCCGCAGCCTGGACAGGAGACTGGACTCCCCACTCTACCCCGTGCAGCTGAGTTGTGCTGGATGATCCCCCTGATGCCAGGCTGGGCTGCATCCCTGAGCCACGATCCTCATCTCCGAGCTGCCGCTCGAGCATCCTTCTCACAAGGCAAATTATTTGCAAAATTATTAACGGTTGATGTGCAGCTGTTATTTACTGGTGACCTTTGGGGAGGGGAAGGGGGGGAAGTGCTTTCTCCCTGGCTGTTCGGCAGGCACCCGGCTTCCCATCTGCCGCAGCACAGGCAGCAGGGGAGTGGGCAGTGGGTGTGGGGGAGGCTCGTTCCACGCTTTTTGGCCACCAGAACTGGCAAAAAAGATTGAAAGATACCAGGTAATATTAATCACGTTAAATGTCAGTGGCCGGCGGGGGTGGGGA
>WBNO01017539.1:433690-454773 GCA_013400575.1 Peucedramus taeniatus | reverse complement strand
GGCGGCGCCGCCCGCACCGCACCGCCCCCGCCACCGCCCCCGCCCCGGCCCCGGCCATGCCCCTCTGAGTGACCCCCCCTTCCCGCTGAGCACCCTCCCCGGGCTGCAAGGGCGACGGTCCGAGCGGTGGGAAGCGAGCAGGGAAGGGAACGGGAAGGGCAGGGAGGGCGCCCCGGGGGCACCCGGGGACGGGGCCAGCCCCGCCTCTGGCTCGCTGAAGTCAACCCGGCCGGAGCCTCTGGCCAGGGGATGCTGCTCCGGCACAGCCCAAGGGATGATTCTTCCCCTGCGAAATGCCTAGGCTGGAAGTAACGGGCTGCTTGATACCCCCAGGGCGAGAGCCCGTTAGTCATTTCCCGTAATGGCCTTTCCCTCCTTGCCTCTCTCCTAAAAATTAAACTAGCAAACTTCCTGCCTGTCTCGCTCTCCCACCTCAGACAGGACTGTTGCAGAGAGCTGCCATGAAATGCCTCACCCTCTGCCCTGCACGCCCATGTTATCCATTTAGGAAATAAAGACACACGCTTAATCTTCCCCCATCATCACTCTGAACTGCTCATAAACGAGTTGCTTCGGACAACCACTTTCTCCTTGCTCCAACAGAAGCTGTGCCGTGCCCTCTCCTGTTCCACAGGCACACTGGGCAAGAGGAGCAGAAGAGGGAAAACAAAATCAATTTCAAGGTCTTCTCAGTAATGGCAGGAAATCCTTCCTAGCCGGCAGGGAAGCAGGAGCGTGTGTGTTTAAAACAGCTCCAGTGATGGGTATGAAACAACAGTAAAGATTACCTCTTCTTTTCCCCCAGGCATATTTGAGCGGATAGCAAGGGAGCCAGAGCTACAAAAGACTCCTCAAATTTGTCTGTTGACAGGGTACAGTCACCCTTTCTCCCCACAGAGTGCGTTGTATCCCAGCCCCTCAAAACCATCACCCTGGAGCCAGCAAGAGACCTCCAGACTTGTGGTTTTGTAAGGCCCTGGGGAGGAGGAGAGGAAGATGGATGGGGTGGTTCAAGGAAGAGGTAGAGATGAAGGGAATGCTGAGGAGGAAAAGTGGAGCTGGACATGGAATAGTCCGTGCAGGTGGATGTGAAGAAAGCCCAAGGAACAGGCATCTGGCCCTGGTGGCAAGGCTGGTGAGCGCTGTGGGAGGGTGAGAGCTCGGTGTGATGGGACAAGTGGGCTCTGGTGGGGATGCAAAGGAAACAGAAGCCTGCACCCCATGAGGTGAGGGGAGGCCCCCTGCCTCCAACGTGTCCCTTGCAAACAGCGGCAGGGGACTGCACCCTGCTGTGTCACCCCCTGCCGGCTGCATGCCCGCCCTGCCCCGGCCCGAGTGGAACTGAAAGGAACCCATGTGAGTGCAGCACCAGGCCACCCTACCCACAGCGTCAGATCAGGGTGGGAGGAGCATCCTTTATCTGCTATCCTGCTGGGAGAAGTGCCACACGCTTCTACAAAGCTTCTTGCCAGGGGAGGTGATGCTGTGCTGGGGACTTTGCACTGTCCGGATTTTATTACCAAAGGTTGCAGGATCGTGGTGGCAAGGTTTATACCTCTGGCTGATGCTGCTCCGGCAGTGAGGGGAAGGGTGAGCCCCTCTGCACTAGCCTGGCCCCACTCACCCATGTGATGGGATGGGGAAGGGTTGGGTATCGCAGCAGGGCAGGGCTCACCTCTCCCACGGTCCCAACCTGTCCCTCAGCAGGGATCACAACTTCTTCCCGGAGACAAAAGAGGTGACAAAAATAGATTTTCACAGGGAGTGATGACTCAGACCAGTGAGTGGCCAGAGCAGCCTCCCTGTCCCATGAATAACAGTACAGAGATGCTCGGTGGGCAGCCGGCCCTTGCAAGGACGCGGTGTGTGACAGGGCGGGGGAAGGCAATGTGGGGCTTTTTTGGTTCCTGTTTTGTGCAGGATTGGTGACAGAAGCTGGATTTAACAAGAGGTCGTGGATTCAGAGGGACTGGGAGCGAGCAATTAAGGAATTTTCTTCCATTTAATTAACACCCAAATGGTGTCTGGGACTAGCAGCTGTCCCCAAGGGGTGGCTGCAGACAGGGCAAGGCAGGACAAGGGTTCACCCTGCTGTGCCCCCTGGGTGAGAGGGACGTTTGGGATGGACTGCTGGCTTGAGGGAAAGGACACCTGCTGCTCCAAGGCTGCCCTGCATCCAACCCTCCTCACAGGAACCAGGCAACTCCATCCTGGCCAGCATCAAACCCTGGCTCAATCATGATGCTGAGGCCAGCAGGGTGATGGGGTGAGGGAAGGGGAGAAACCTTTTCTCAGGGGAGTGTAAGCTGATGCCTCTGAGGTGGGGGATTCCCTCCTCCCAGGTTATCTACCCAGCTCAGGAACATCCCCAGGGCCATCCTAAGGAGATGAAAGGGCTCCTCTGCCACTCCATGGACTCAGCTCCACTGTCTCCTTAGATCAGGAGCCTTTGGATCCTGGGGATCTGCAGGTTCTACATAGCATGGAAATCCTGGCTTCTTTCATTTCCAGGTTTCTCAGCCCTGCAGATGTGACTTGCATCACCTTCCCCTGGTTACCGGATCTACGAGCACCAGGGTGCTGGTGTAGGACCTCATTGGATTTGTTCAGTCAGGCTGCGGTCTGTCTATTCAACCTTCCTCCTGCTCCAGAAAGCATTGGGTGAGAGTTGGCTTCATTTGGTGTTCCCAAATCCAGCCAAAAGCCCTAAAAGCTTCTGAGCAAAACCAGGGTGCAAGGGCAAGGGAGGAGGAAGTGAACTTTGTGAGTGTTTTGGCATGCAGAAGAGGCAAGGTAAGCCTGATGGCATGACATGAATGCACCTGGACTGTGCTTGGCTTTGGTGGGCAGCATTCCCTGCTGCCAGCCATGCCACCACTGGAGCAGGCCCTGCTGTGGCTTTCCAAAACTCAGACACTGCAGCAGTACCTCATGGCAGCGACTCTCCCCAAGGGACTCTCCCCAAGGAACGCCCAGCTCAGCCCAATCTCTCCCTCCAGGTGAGACCTCATGACACCCTCCTGAAGGGCAGCCCTGAGGGTGTTTTGGTTGGAGCTGTGCACAGACACTGCCCTTTCCCAGTACCCAGAAGTGCTGCCTTCCAGGCCTTCTCTTCTGCCTGCCCAAAGGGCATCTCTGTCCAAAACCAACTCGCTTGCCCCACCACCAGCACTTCCCAGCTAGAAGTTTAGCTGAACCTTTTTATGCAGCTGCTATAGGCTGGAGAGTGATGGAGTGAATCTGGGGCTTCAATTACACACAGGAAGATTTTCCACCGTATTTCTTAGATCAGCTTGTCAGAAAGTGCACTTAAGAACATGTTCCAGAGTTGGGAAAAGCCTGAAGCATTCTTCAGCCACCAAGTGCTAGGTTGTACTCTAATTTCATTATTAAAAGAAAAGGATGTGGGAGACCCATGGGAGATTCTCCAAAGCACTTGGGATGAGGGTGTTCAGGTTCCACTTGCTACAGCTTGGCCTTCCCAAATGCTCCCTCTTCTCTTAACATTCCAGAATACTCCCTTGTCTTTCTTCAGAGCTTCTCTGTGTCCAGAAAGGTCCAAAGACCAAACCAAGGCTGATCCGTGGTGCCCAAGAAGGGTGCAGGTGCTGGTGTTTGACTGCAGAGCCGATCTTGCTGGCTCAGGGCAGGCATTTCCATAGCCCTCCTCCCAAGCTCCACAAGTCACAGCCTGCCCAAGGAAAACAACAACAGCTTTTGGAATGTAACAATTTATTGGGGTTAATTTTTTTGTTTTAATTTTTAACTCCCCATTTCTGGCATCGATACAATATTCAAGAGCAGCAGAAAGAACAAAATGTACAAGAATACAAGAGTAATTAGCACAACCCCCACCCCCAAACCTGGAGCAAACCAGTTTCTTGTAGGAAGCACCAAGGCAAGGAGTGATTCAATCACCCTTCCAGTGGCTCTGCCTCCCACCCATCCACTCTAGACAGAGTTTAGCCAGCTGGGAACTGGATTAAAAAACAAAACAAAACTGAACAAACACTATATTTAAAATGAAAAATGCAAGACAAAAAAATAATATATAGATATACAATTCATCCGTGCACAATCCTTAAATGCATTTTTTTTCAAAATAAAAAAAAATTACAAGATACATATTTAGGTTTATTTTAAATTAAAAAAAAATTACCACCTTCACTCTGTATGCCAAGTGAGGGGAAATGAAGAGACGGATGGGTTGCACCAGAACTGTCAGCACTCTTGGAGTTAGGGCTGACCTCCTCCAAGAGGAAGGGCTCTGATGCTGCCAAAGCTCAAGCACAGGCAGACTCTGAAGCACCCAAATACCACAGAACTCAGTGGGGTCACTCGCCTGCTCAAAGTTCAGTGTTTGCAGGAATCTGCAGCATTTGAGCCTAAGCTTGGCACAGGGGAAGGTGAAAGGAAGGAACAGATGAAGCAGGCCCCTGTCCTCCACCACCAGCAGACAACTTTCTATGCAAAAAGAAAACAAATGGGGGAAAAAAAATCCCAAAGCAGAGAGTCTCCTCTATTCTTAGGGAGCGTACAAGGCTTAATGGCACAGGGGAGAAGAGGAAGGAGGACAGCACACTGAGTTGATTTGCTTGGGGGAGGTGCAGGCATGACAACTCTTTTCTAAAAAAAGTCATCACAACTATTAATTTTTTTTGTTCCATTTGAGAACTTGACCTAAGATTCTGCCCCCGTTTTGCAGCTGGGGGCTGGAAGCAGCAGGCTCCCTCCAGGGCAGCTGAAGAGCAACCTACCTGTGCAAGAGCACCTACCTGCTGCTCTGCCCAGAGGAAACCCCTCAGTATCCCTAGAGAGCAGGGGCCAGCTGGGGGGCTGCTTGGGAGCATGGGAAAGCCCCATTAGTCCTATGAGGCTCTGAAGCCCCACTAAGTGCTTTGACCCACCCAGCCGTGTTCCAGAGGTTTAATGTGAGCTCCAAGTGCTCACCTGAACAAGGAATGAAATAAAGGACCAGGGCTCTGCAATGGGAATTAACACTTTGCCTGCATGTCTCACCATGCCCCTTTCCTCCCAGCAGACACATTTTCTGAAGCATTGCAGAAGCTGGCACCACTCTGACTGCATCTTGCTGCAGCTCTGTCATACTACTTCTTCCCTGTGCCACAGCATGTTCTTGCTGCCCACTTCCCAGCTCCATCCAGGCCAGGGGCACAGAGGGCATCCCACTCCTCCATCCCAGCACCATCTGCCAGTGCCTGGAGGGTGTGGGCTCAAAGCACATAGCTCAGCAGGGGTGGAAGGACTCTCACCCCAAGGACTGTGCTTTTGGATGGCCCTGGAGTCATTGTTTCCCACCACAGAGAAGCTGGAATGGATAGAAGAACTGCTAGAGGCAGCCAACCACCACAGGACTGTATCTCCCTTCACTCCTGGAAGGAGAAATTTACACAAGGGAAGAAAGAAGAACTCAGGGCCCTGCTGCATGCTTACAGGTGAGGCAGGTGGGACACCTCAGAATCACCACATAGAACACAAGAGAAGTTCCTGGTGCCAAGACTGACCCTGCACAGAAAAGGGTGCAAATACCTCTGACCACATCAGTCTGACACAGGGCAATGGCAAAATGTGAGAGGAGCAGAGGACGGAAAGGCAAAGGTGAGGATGGAGGCAGACTCCAACATCTCCTGCCATCTACACCCCCAAAAAGAAACCATACACATTGCACTCTGGGGAAGGATCTCAAAAATAGAAGTTAAAAGAAAATAAAGACACTTATTTTCTCAACCTCAGAGCATTGGTGAAATGAAGATACTTCCTGGAATTACCTGGGGAAGGAAGCACAGACAGGGAGCAGGGGATTTCTGAAGCAACACTGAGGACTCCATCTCTGTGCAAACACCTCGAGAGTTGGGCTGCCAGCACCCTCAGCAGGATGGTCTCCTCCACCCCCATCCCCTTTGCACGAGGGAGACAGAGGCAAAGGGCAGTGACACAGCTGGCAGAAAAACCACAGCAAGCCAAGAAAGAACAGAACTTAGGAGGCACTGAATCCCTGACCCCAAATGAACCCTCTACAGCAGATCGCCTTCAGAGCGGAGATCAGGGAGGCTGCGCGTGGGGTGGTGGGTGAGATGAGGAGAAAGGGGGGGAGGAGGCTTTTTATATTCATATATTTATATATAAGAAGTAAATAAGATCCCAGCTCTTGCGTGATTATTGGGCAATTGAAAAATGCAGCAAAAGCAAGCAACATTGGAGTAAAAGGATGTGCCAGGCAAGGAGGAAAAAGTCTTGTCAGAAGGTGGGGAAGGAAGCAAAAGGGAAAATAAGCACTTAGCCAAACACGCACTCCAGGTTTGTTACACCTCCCTGGGAAGAAGGACCTGCTCCTGAGCAGCCCCACTAATGCCATGGCCTGGGGTGGGCAGAAGTATGGGGAACTCAGGACACCATCCTTCAAGCATGGCAACCTCTTTCTGCCAGGAAGTCCCCAGAAAGGTGATAATCTCCAAACGCTGGGAGCTGCTGAAGCCTCCTCTACAAAGAGAGGCTGGAGAAGGGAGTGATATCCCTAGGAAGACTCAGCTCAGAGGCAGCTCCTACCTGGTAAAAAGCATGATTGTGGTTGTGGATTTTTTTATTTTTTTTTTTTTTTTACATTATTTCACAAAATCTCCCTGGTAATTTCAGTAAGGGGAGACACAGAAATGCTCCCATTCTCCTTTGAAAACAGAATTTAAGCAGTGGCTCACCACAGCTGGGCCTGCTCACCACACTATTTCTGTTTTTCATCCCCAAAGGAGCTTGTATCTCATTAGCTTCATGCCCCTCCAGTCCCACGCTGCTCATTGAGAAGAGAGCCTGAGACAGGAGGTTTCTGTTCCAAGTTGAAAGCCAAGGGAAGCACCGACAGTTTGATGGGCAGAGAGTTCCCAAGTGCAGCCCAGGCTATGGGAAGCAGAGACATCAGTCATCTGGCACTGCAAAGGGCACCAGAGAAGTCCAGACAAGAAAAGCTGTTCAAGCATCCCTGCTTACCATCTTCTGTTCAGACACCAACATCTGGTGGTTTCCCTCTTCCCTGCAGTCACTCCCACACACCAGATGAACACCAGAGACATCTTAGACAGGGAAGCCAGCACACAAGAGCTGCCTCCTCACTCTGAAGGAACGTTCAGGCAACTCTTCCCCACCACCCCAAAGGAAGCTGGAGAAGAAGGCTGCCCTACTTGAGCACAGTCCTGTCAGAGTGTTCCTCTCCCCTCTCCACCCTAAAAACTTCCAGCATTTGCTGGCCTCAAGAAGAGGGTGTACGTCCCTCAGCAACACAATCAGAGCACACAAGGCAGTACCTTCATCTGCCTCTAGAGATGCAGCCACTGTCAGAAAAGGGGTGCTGGAAAACACACCAATGGGACTCAGTTCTCTGTCCTGATGTGGTGAATTCTATACAGAAAAATGTCCCCCCCCACCTGGTATTGGAAGAAGTTTAAGAAACCTTATAGAGGAGAGGCATATCTGCTTCCCAGGAAATAAGCCCACCATGACTAATTCTGCTTGGATATAGGGGATGGAAAAGAGACAGCAACTTGGCAGGAAAGGTACATGCCAACCCCAAACGTTAGCAGATTGCTGTGCATGCAAAGTAAGTCAACTGTTTCCATGCTGATGGCCTGATCCATATTCTGTCAGAATGTGACCGGCCATCTCTGAGGGCTGCTCAGCAAGAAAACCACTTGGAGACTCCACCTTAGCTCACAGGAGAGGTATGGGAGGGAAGGGAACTCACTCCAACACTTGGGAGGCAAGGACGGGAAAGGTTTGTAGACAGGGTTCCTCCAACATGCAACTTGCCTTTTCAGCTCAGAGATCGCTGCTTAGTCCTAGAATGCCTTTCCCTCCAGTTCAAGCAAGCCAAACACCATCCCAGACACACATGCTTCGATACTACAAAATACTCTTTTCTCTAAGGACCATCTAATACCACTACAGTTTGTGCAATCACTGCATTTATTATTCATTTTTAAACTCTCTCTCGCTCTCTCCCTGTAGAAATTTTTTTTAAAACTTTTCTTTTTTTATGCAAAACTAATCATTTCACTTTTTCCACTCCATCATAAAATCTCCTCTAAAAACACGACAACGAGAACAAACATGGCACAGACACAGAGAATATTTCCCTGTTTTTGTTGATTTTTTTTTTTCCAAAGGTTACGGGGAAAGGAAGGGGATACTTTCAAATAAACTCCTCCCTCAATTCCATGCCCATTTTAAAAGGCATGGATGAATCTTCCTTCCTATCTCCATTAAGGAGCAAGGGCAAAAATTCAGAAGGAGGAGCACAGCCCACGTGAATACGAAGGTAGGTTAGTCAGCCTCAAGTGTCTTGTCCACCTGAGGGAACTTGAGGTGACTGCTGCATTCAAGTTAGCAAACCTCTAACTCAAAACAGCACAGGATCCTCATTTCGGATCCAGAGGTTCAGGGTTTGCTTCCCACCTGGTGACCCCACCCAGGGAGGGATTTCTCACACAAGCAGGTGAGCTGTGTCTGCAAGCCGGATCATACTTCTTTCTTCCTCCACAAAGAGGATCTACCGCACGAGTTTCTCTGCTGCAACAAGTCCCCTCATCTCCTCACCGCAGGAAGAAGGTCCTTGCGGAGCATCCCTACAATGACCCACTGTTTTGCTCTTCACAGACAGTTCCCTTGCTTGCCACTCTGAAGAAAGGCAAAACCCCTTCAATTAAACAATTCCTGCCCCTTGCCCCCAAAGAACACCATACAAGAGACACTGGGGAAAAGAATTATGCCAAGCAACACATCTTGGCCAAAACACATCAAGAGTTTCCTATTAAAGTTCCCTTTTATCTCCCACTTAAACGCTTCAACACTTTTTTCAGAACCTCGATACCACAAAACAAAACACATCACCACATACACACCAAACAGTAACTTAACAACCTAAAGTGACTGGCCAGTTTGCATCCACCCCATAAAGCAGCTCCTCTTATCTCACAGCCACAAATTAGTTCTTATTCAGAAGGGGGAGGAAAAAGAGAAAAATCTCCTCGCTATTTTCCTAAGAAAGAGCTTTTCCCTATGCCTACAAACTGCTCATCTTTGAAGGTGCAGTCAAATGGATAGGCTATGCTAACATAAGGGATCCCTGGGTGTGCCAGGCACAGGAAAGATGCGCAAAAGAAAACTCAAACCAAAAAAAAAAAACAACACCCACAAAAAATACAAGCAGGTATTAACACAGACACGCACACAAGTCCAACAAGTTATAGAAAGCCTTAGCTTGGTGAATGGATCAGGGAAGTCTTCTGTCCCCCTACCCCTAGCTTCAGCTGTGAATGAAAGCACATCCCTGAACAGTCCATTAAGCTCTTTAACCAAGGAAAAGAAAAAGAAAGAGGTGTACCAAGGGTGGTGCTAACAGCACCTGGAATCCCCCTCAAACTGTCTGCACAGACACCCAACCACAACTGGTGTGAATTCACCGTTTCCTACAGCTTGGAATGCCACCCACTGCCAAGGCAAGGTTTGTGGGGAGGGCAGCAAAGATTTTATTACACCAACCCAAGCACTAGAGGCAGTGAATAGACACTCTCTGGGCACAGAAACCCTAATTAAGGTCAGAAGCTGGTTTATCCCTCTACCACCCAGACAATGTCCCTTGGGCAGACAAATATTACTTCCCTCCCACAAATTGCCTCCCTTCTGTCCTCAGATCACTACAACCACAAAATCACTACTGCTGGAAAGCACTCCTCAGAGCCAGCAGCTCCTGAACATCCTAGTGTGAAAGCACCAGAGGGGCCAATTCCACTTGTGTTCACCTGCCCAGGGCAAGTTTATAAGTAAATGAGCCCTGGCATGAGGAATTTTTTCCACCCTTTTCACCTCTGCAGCATGTTATATAGAAGTGACACCCCTCTGCCCCATCCAGGGACAGGGCTGAGAGGGTGAGGCTCTCCCACCAGTTCATGAGCACTTCTTTTTCTTGCCTCTACTGGCTCAGTCCTGTGCGAGTAGAGGAAGAAAGGAGAGCAAAGGAACGGCTTCTCACTGTGAAGCTTAGGACCCACACAGAAACAGAGCAAGCCAGAAATGGCAGGCAAAAAATAGAGCTTATTTTGGATGTGAACAAAGATGGTCAGGGAAAGAGGGAGCTGTGGAACGAACAGCAAGCTGTGGTCTTGCTCCCTCCTACTTGCTAGGGATGAAGAGAAGGAATTTCTAGATCAGCTCTCAGGAGCTTCAGGGGAAGAGATCCAGCGCACATGCATACAATGTGTGAGAGACAGGTATTTCTCATGAGCACCTTCGGCTGACAGTTGTAAGGGCTGTTTCAGATGCTGAAAAGACAGGGGAAACCTCCTCCAGGCCACCCACAAGAGGGAGGGGTGAGCAGGAGGAGCAAAAGCAAGCAGGAAGAACAAACCTGCCTTAGCATCCACCCCTCCTTCCTTTTGAAGGAGCAAGAGGAAGCAAAGAGGGCCAGGGGAAGCTTACGCACACGGTGGGAGAGCAGCGTCACGCTGTTGGCATGATCTTCCCACAGACTGAAGGATGGATGCACAGCCCACTCCTGCTTCCTCCACGGAAAGACCAGAGAAAGGCATTTCATGTCCCTCTCTCCCAAACAAGTACAAGTGATGAACATCAGGAGGAAGATATGGGCTGGAAGCAGACTCCTCTTTTCTTCCCTTTCTCCTGAGGAGCTCAACAGGTTGGAAGATGCAGGAGAAGAGGGATCAGGGCACCTGAAAGCACCCATACAACTGCCAAGGTAGCACCAATAGTCAAAGGAAAGGGGAAGCCAATATGAGGCATAGGCTGCATGGGACACCCCCCACCACCCCAGCTTTGTCTCAAGCACCTTCCAGGCATGACATTTCACCTGTCCTTCTCCCCCTCACTCTGAGGGCATCTGGATCAGCAACTGCCACAAGGACAGGAGAGGAGAAGGCAGATCCAGGCCGCAGGCCAAGAGGGGAAGGATGGCAGGATGGTAGTCATGGCAAGGGGGAAACAAGAATGGAAGAGTCTGCATGCACGTTGTGGGAGAAGGTCTGGAGGACATGGGCAAGGGCTCCAAACCTCTTACATGCTCCCCTCAAGGGTTTGGAGCTCCTCTTCAGTTTTTGTCAAAGATAGAAGGGGAATGAGGAAGAGCAGCACCTTCCTCACCACCTGCACAGGCACACAGACACATGCTCACTCATCCCTCAGCCCCAAAGGCTCCACCGCCCGTTGGACAACACCACATTCAAGGACAAACAACCACTCCCCAGCCCCACCACAATCCTCCCTGCCTCCTCCTGGGAGTACCAACACCCAGGAACAGTGGGTGCTCCCACACCCCCACTGACACAACTCCAGCCTCCAGGCAAGAGGAATTGAGCAGGAGGAAAGGAGGAGGAAGGGTAGCAGTGAGGGTAGAGGGACAGCCAAGGGGAGAAGGAGAGAACTAAGGACAGCCATTCGCACCATGACTTCTCTCAGGTAGAGCTCCCCCCACACCCCTAGAGTGGGGGGATCTGGTTGCTCACTTGCTGCCTCCTCCACCACTGCCCGCCGCCACCTTCTCAAAATCCTCTGCATTGCAGAACTCCTTGATGGTTACAGTGAGGAGGTTGCTGGTGACATCTGTGACCACCACATTAGAGCAAGGGGACATCTCAGGACGCCAGTCACCAGCCTCCTGCTCTGGGTCAGAAGAGGAGAGGGACAAGGAAGGAGTCTGCCCCCCACTGCACCCTCCCGAGGGAGAACGCTTGCTGGTGGCAGCCGACTCAGGTGGGATTGAGAGGTCGAGGACCTCTGACTCACGCCAGTCGGGGATGGCTGGGCTGAGGGTCTCAGGGAGCAGCTTTGGAGGGGAATCATCTGGGTCAGAGGAGGAGTTGGGAGCAGGTGATGGGCAGCCAGAGGAGCTGGAGCTGGGGGCATCATAGGGGGTGGAGCCCATAATGAGCCCACAGGAGGCTGCCTGGGAGCCTTCAGCCTCCCCCATGCCCTCCAAAGAGGGGGTAGGTGCAGCAGACGGCTTATTGTAGAGCGAAAAGGTGCCAAACTTCATGTGGCGGATCTGAGTGCGGAGGACGCTCTCGCTGAACTTTTTGCTCTTGCCAATGACACGGTTTCGGGACGGGATCTTGGGCCGAGCCAGGCCCCCGGCCCCATTGGCTGGCTTCCCACCTTTGTCAATGACTTTGAGGTTGAGGATGATGCGGCTGCGTTTGGGCTCGCGGGGTTTCACCTTACGGTTGATGATGCGAACGGTCTCCGAGAACGGCGAGACAGGAGGACGAATGCCAGCCCCGCCACCCACGCTCCCACCATTCTGGGGATCTGGACGGGGCAGGGGGCGCCGGGACATGCGGTGGCATCGCCTGATGTCTTTCTTGAGCCGGTGCACTGCGGCGCTGGAGTGGAGTTTGGGAGAGGAGGTACTGGAACCAGGCTTGACAGAAAAGTGTACATCCCCAATGTGGAGGGCCTCCGCTTGGGCCCGAGCCTGCGGTGGTGGGGAGAAAGAAAACAAACAGGGTCAGAGAGGCAGCCTAAGTACAGCCAGATCTCAAAACAGGCACTGCTCATTTCAGGCCAAGCAGTCACCAGTAGTACCATGACACATGTATACCCAACATCAATGACAAGCACAGGTACACACCTACAAACTATTGATAGCTCCAGCACAGCCCCCAGACAGGCATAGGACACTGTCTGTATCATTTCTGGGCAGCTGATGTCTCCCTAGGCTGTACCCCTGTTGACACATGCTTTCCCCAGAGAGAAACTGCTACTTCCCAGGCATGTCTCAGGGTTAGAATTAATGGTCTCCAAAGCCCCCCTTGGCCATCACCAATCAATGTGCA
The DNA here is from genome assembly GCA_013400575.1 of Peucedramus taeniatus. Classification (NCBI taxonomy): domain Eukaryota; kingdom Metazoa; phylum Chordata; class Aves; order Passeriformes; family Fringillidae; genus Peucedramus; species Peucedramus taeniatus. The sequence goes on along the minus strand of WBNO01017539.1, from coordinate 441,919 downwards.
CAACCCTCCACTGTCAGCCAAAGAAGCCAGTATCATCGCTTGGGGCTGTCAGTGCTGAGACAGCACCCAAACTTACATAGGGTTTGTACCAGGTTCTCTACAAACTGAGCACATGATAAAAGGGAAGAGGCAGAGTAATGCCTAATGAGAATTGCCTCTGAAAAGCATGGTAGAAGGGGGTCTTGAGGAACAGAGATGGAGACTGGTGAGAATGGTCTGATGGAGCTGTCTTTGTTAAACACAAGAAATTTAGAAATCTGATTTTTAACTAGGGTCACATGCAAGCCATTCATCCTTACTGTGCTGTGGGACCTGAGCAAGGTCCAGTGTTTAACGCCAAAGATGAGGCCAGCTGGAATTCAAGTAAAATTTAACTGCACCTCCAAAGAAGAGACTGGCTTGTTCTTTTGAGAACCACACTTGTTTGAAACCTAGCACTGGACCAGAGCAGGAACAGCACCTGTTCAACTGCTCTGTGCCAGCCCTCTTCAAGAGCCAGGCCAGAGGAACAATATTGTTAAGCTCTTCTGGTGCCAAAACCTGCCCTGGTTCATGCACCAGAGACAGGAACATTTTCTGTCAGCAGGAACAAGTTTCATTGGTAAGCTGGTGCTCTATGACCTGTGGGCATGGAAACCTAGAGTCTATTCTTACATCACATCTCATCAGAGCGCTGTTGCTCGTATAGCTCATCCTTCCACCTGCACCCCAGCACTTGCCCAAGCTAACCCCCTTCCATATTCCCTCTCAGCAGTGGTGACAGGTAGAAGTCACACAGGCCTGGAGGGGACAGGTGAGCCCCTTCCTTGTGCCTGCCCATCCCGCGAGTAGCTTCCCCCACCTCGTGGGCACAGCAAGAACTGCAGTGCTAGAAGACGACAGCTGCTTTTCCCCCCCAACTTTTCCATCCCGTTGCCCCTTGCACACGCCAAGATCAGGATGGCTTCTTGCCAGCTAAGAGCTTAGCACTCAACTCCATCTCCTTTGTCACCCTGCAGGCTGTGCCTCCTACCAGAGAAGTGCCTGGGGAAAAAAATGTGCGTGTAAAGGCAGGGATCTAACAGATCTAAGTGAGGGGCCCAGCCAGCTCCTGCATAAAAAACTCAGTCCTGGCCCTACAGCTCCAGAGCTTTGCTGTTAGCCAGAGTCCCTCTTCTCCCACAGAGACACCCATGGGAACCACAGAAGTTCCTGAATGAGCAGAGAAGAGAGACGTGAAGACATTTCATTCCACTCTCAACTAACACTGGATGATCACAGCTTTCAGTGCTACTTGTATTCTGGCTTTAAAAGGACTGCAAAAACAAGGCCTCCTTCTCTGACTGTACAAGAAAACACAAATTGAAGGCTCATCTGGGGATCTAGACTCTGTGTTAGCTGACTGACAAAGAAACAGCGACAAATTAGCACAACCCCAAGGCAGGCACAGACATTCTGCATGTTAGCAAACAGGGCTGTTTCCACCTAGCTAAAGGGAAGTGTTCCCAGCACACACAAACCCCAACACTTTTTCTGCTGTAGCAAAAAGCATCCCAATGTCCATCTAGTTACTCTTTGTTCAGCCTTGTATGTTAGTCCGTGCCCCAAGCTGTTGAAAAAATAAGACACAGTTTTGTCACAGGCGTCATACAGGCCTGAGCACAGCAACAGCACCAGATGAACTCCCTGCACCACACATCAACTCTTCCTCTCCCATCTCATCAATACACAACTTGGAGACTCCTGACTGCAGACCTGGTCAGGAGGTCACAGGCACAGGCAAATGTACATTTGGGCAGTGCTTGCTCCATCTCTTCACAGGTCCCTCTGAAGCAGATGGCAGACACAAGGACAAGCTAAAATTTGCTTCCTGACATTACATACCAGCACAGCCTGAATTAACAAATTTGTTCCTTTTCATCCTGCTCCACATCACAGCCAGCCCTTCCAGCGTTGCTGCTCTCGTGCTTTGAGTTTCTTACCAATTTACCGCTGCTGAGCCAAGAGCAAAATGTAACACAATGTCCTATTCCAAAATACAGGACAGGGAAGCCAGGCAGAGGTTACAGGCAGATGCATCACTAAAAAGCCTTCTACAGCTTCAGTGGATGGACACAAGTATCCTTCAGGGCCTCTCCCGTTGCCAACACTGCACATCCTTCAGATTAATTGCCTACCCTGTAATCATGCCTTCGAGTGAAAAGTTCTGCCCTTTCTGTGCCATTCTGCTCCAAGTCAAATCTAATTGCCACCTTCCACCAGCACCGCCTCCATCACCCAAGAGAGAAAGAAGGCAGCTTCCCAGAAGTGTGGGGGAAGCAGTCACAAGCACCCTCAGTTTCCTTATACACCCCAAAAATTCCTGAGCAAAGCTTCTCATCAGCCACAATAAACAAAGTGATAATGCTGGGGTCATTACTACCTGGCCACTTCCACAGCCCTGTTCTTTTACTTTCTCTTCCTGTACACATGAATCAGCTCCTGTCCTGTTTTCACAGAGAGACCTGTCTTGGTTTTGTGCTTGCACAGCAGCTAGTGCAGAGCCCTGGTACATGGCCTGGACTTTTCAGAACCAGTAGGTCTCATTTACGTGCTATGTGTCTGCGTTTCCAGTTACTTCTGGGGCACTTTCTCAAGGCTAAAGCTGTTTCTAACTCATGTTTCAGCTATCTGCCTTTATTAAATTCCAGCTTCCACTCCAGTAGCGTCCAGGTAGCCCACACACAACATTGATACTTTGGTCAGATTATTAAGAGAGAGTAACTTAGGGCCCAACAGCCCTCCCCTGCTGCTACACTGCTATCCCCAGTGATCAGCTTCAATGCAAGTTCCAAAGAGCATTATGCAAATATTCAGCTTACCTTGAGATTGTTTTTCCAGGTAAGGTTTCAAGAAAAATCGTATCAGATGCTTTATCTAAGACCAGCCCCCAGAGCTTTCTCACTTGGGAAGCTCAGTACTCCTACCACAGGATCAGGTTTATTCAGGCATCACCTACAGGAACTCATGTCTTCACTGCACAGGACAGCACAGAGGCTCTCTTTCCCGTTTCCAACTTTAGATTAAGTAACTTGCTACCTTTGGTTTGGAGAAGACTCAATATTCAGTTTTTTCTGTTGGAAAGGCATTTCTCCCTGCTCCGGATCCATTCCTCGATCACATTGACAAGCCATATGAGGACAAGGTCTTTGAAAAACAAAACCTGCTGAATCCTTGCAGCTGTGTCACCACAGTTTACTCCTTGGCTCACAAGTTTTCCACACAGAAACTACCCTCTCTAGGTTTTGCTGCTTTCACCAGCAAGATGTGCTCACTGCTGAAGAGGTACTCAGCATGTATATGAAATAATTCACTCTGCTTACAGCTCAGCCTACATCAGGATGCAGCTTCTGGAAGCTTGCTGCAGTGCTCTGTCATGAGAGCAAGCCAATTGCTGGGATTGCTTCCCTTCCCCCTCTTCCCGTCTGGGATACGTATCACCTTTATTTATCTTGCACAGCTCTCCCTCACTGCCCCTGGGAACTCATGTATCTCCCCCATTCCCTACTATTTCTGAATAAGTGTCCCTTGAGGCCCAGCGAGCATATTTGCTCATTCATTCCCTTAACGCACTGAGGCACACAAGCACGTACACAGACACGTGCTTAGAAAGGCCTCTCTTACCTGATTTGTATCAAAATCTCTCCGATTTGGAAGAAAAAACAAACCAAAGACCTTGTGAGGCAACGGATTTCTAGTGAATTATTTCAAAATCTCGCCAATTCCAGTAGTGCTGCTGCACCATAGTAGCGCTACTCTCTCATAAATTACTGGCTCTGCTTTGTCTTTTATTCTCCACCTGCATTCCCACAGTCTTTGCTCCCAACAGCATTTGCAAGAGCTCTTCTTTTCCCTTTTTGGCTGCCATTCTGCCTTTTTATCACCCCCTTTCTTCTGCAGTCTTCCAAGTGACAAGGCAAAAGCAAGCCAGTTCATAGCATAGTTCTCCCAAGCAACACTACCATAAACTAAAGTTTCCCTCTGGATTGGGAACAAAATGCTACAAAAGGGGAACGGTCTGTTTTCAAACTACTCAGGGTAATTTACGAACAGGGAGGAGATCTAAAGAAACCAAATTCCAGCTTTGGAGTTCAAGAGAGGGCGAAAGGACAGAGCACCATGCTGCTCAACCCCTTCTTCCCCCACTTTCCTACTAAGAATCCCTTTACCCTTGTTCTCCCTTACTTCTTTCTTCCCATTAACCTTCTTCACTCCTGTCACCTTAGTATTTATGGCCACCCCAAATAGGGGTCTTTGCCAGCCACCCACTGAGCTTGCAGATTGGGCTCTGTCTCTGAATAGCACTTGTTAGACTTTATTAGATGAGTTGGTGAGGTTTGCATTTCACATAGAGGAGTGCCTAGAGAAAAAAGCGAAATAAAAAGAGCAAATCGAGCAGGAGAAAAAGAGGAAGATCACTACAGCACATGCTATGTCTCTTTCTAATCTCACACCACATCCATGCTGAAAGGCCTCAAGGATGACTTCTGACAGACACCTGAAGAACCTTATGTACAGCGCTGCCCATTTCAGTCTAAGAACTTCGTTTCCCATCCGCTCAGCACAGGGCTGCAGCACACCAGTAGCCTCCCAAGAATCACAGCCTTCTGCCAAGCCTGAGCTCAGCTGTGGGAAAGTTTGCCCCTAGCATGCAAAGGATAAAGACCCATTTCCTGCCCAAAACTTTGCAGTTGAAGTTTGCAGGGGTCGCTTTCAACACCGGCCATCTTGATAGTCATATTACAAAGCCTGGACTGTGACGTGCCTCAGCAGTCTGATCGAAAGGGCAAGTGTTAGACAGCTCTCAGAAACAGGAGCCTGGCTCACAAAGGGAGCAGGTGGCCAAAGATGCAGCTTTTCAAAGCTTTTCCAAAGGCGTGGGCCACTAACCTGCTGGAATGCTTTCTGCAAATCCCTCTGCGTGCCTATCTGCAACTTTTGAGAACTAATCCCAGGATAAACCTAGTCCCAACTGCAAGCTAAAACACCCACACAACCCAAGGGACTGAGTGGCATATCAGGACACTTATTTTGATGCCATTCTGGAGACTCAGAAGCCTAGGTTTAAGCACCGATACACGTGAAAAAACCTAGCAAGCCACCGAATCAAGGGCAGACTACTCTATCAAAGCAGTCCTAGGCCAGATTTCTGCTTAAACATCATTGTATCCAGGCCTAATCTGTTCAGTTAACAGATCAAAAAGAATATTGTTCTAACTGCCAACTCGAAATACTCCCTCTGGGATACAAGAATCAAATTTCTTCCCCTGCTTCCGAAATTCTCACTGGCAAGAGATTCTGCAGCTGAAAGAACTGAAAATACTGTTAGTAATGCATGAGGCAGAACCCAATCCCACTCCTCCCACAGCAGAACCAGTGCTGCGGGGCTGGAAGAGGTCAAATGTGCATGTTCAGGGGCCAGAAAAAGTGAGTTACAAAGCATCTCGGCATCTCTGTCATAACTCTAGCCGCAGTTGTGTCGATTGTGGTTTGCCTGAACAGAGCTCAAACAAGTTCAGATGGGGTTGGCTTAGACAGAGTTACTTCTCACTGCCTGGTCTGGGGTGTTATTTTTAGGGTAGGAGCCGAAGTCACAGAGGAACAGCAAGTCAGAGCACTAACAGTTCCACCAGCTCCGTTTCCCAGAGGTGCAAACCAAGCAGCAGTGGTAGCGCTCTGCCCTGCCAGCCTCTCCCACAACATGGCACCAGCCTTCAGGAGAGCTGATCTTGCTCCCTTATCACAATTCGTCTTCTACAAAGTACCAAGCCAGCTCTGCAAACCTACAGGTTTCCATTACCATTTGAAGAGCTGGCAGAAGGAAGATGTGCCACAGAAACGTGTCACAGACGTGATTCAAAGGATGCTGCTGAATAATTCACGTTTTAGGGGAGTTTTAAAGGGTAAGGGGAAAAGAGAAGCAATGAGTGGGTTTTGAGTTTGGGGGTTGGTTTTGGTTTTTTAAATGAGTGAGAATGAGTAATTTTTTTTTTAATGAGTGATATGGCAATAGATATGGTCGTATCACATTCAGAATCAAAAATAAAAGAAACTGATTACACATAGCATAGTCACCTCTCTACAGCTCTGAACAGTGTCAGGTGTTACAAATACCATTATTTTTTAATGCAGGCAGAGGACTATTTCAAGCTGGTGATTTTCCCTTCAAGTGTTCCTTTGCATTGTTGGAAATTTAAACACAAGAGTTACATTTAATGCATGACTGCCAGAAACAGGAAAGCCAACTAGCCTGTGTTCCCTGAATACAGCATGAGGTAGCACATATCAGATATGTCTGTAATTCTCAGGCTACAGATACAGAACATTGTTAGCAGAAAAACAGGCAACCACGGAGGACAGTTCTATCAGCAGGACTTCCCAAGGATTACCATGGTCCCCTGGGTTTCCTGCAGAGCATCAGAATATGCCTGTTCCTGCATTTCTTCTGTGTGCTTCGTTATGCCTCTCAAAGCAGAGAAGAGGTGACACCCTACCTCTCACTGTGCTTTCCGGTGCTCATGCAGTTAAAAGTGCTGTGCTGACTCGAGTAAAGCTCCTACTGCTGCCAGGCAAAGGGAAGTATTAACCTGTTTCACAGATGGGGAAACACGCACAAAGCCTAAGTGACTTGCCCAAAGCCACAGGATGACTTGGTGATAGTGATGCCTTACTACAGGGTCCACACTGGCTGTTCCAGGGCTTCCTATCAGAATAAAACCAGGGGAGCTCCAGACTTGCTCATCTCTCTGAACTGTACAAAGGTGTGTTCTTTCTATGCTTATTTGAAGCCTGAGATTGTGACAGCTGCAGAAGGAGAGGGAAAAGGGGAATAGAGCGAGGCATTTCAACTGTAAACTAATAAATTCAGAGAGCTCACATAACAGTCACGCAGCTACTGGAGTTCTTAATTTAAAAAAAAAAAAGGTAAAAATAAGGGCAAGTAGGCCTGTAGTAGGGACTACCTTCCTTGCTCTTCTCTGAAAGCAAAGAGAGATGCTATGACATCTTGCAGAGATGCTGAGTCTATCAGAAGGGAACTGGAAACTTCAGCTGCTATCCTATGCAGAGGTGAAACACTCCTCCTTCTCCCCACCACCCCTCACCCTCTGCAAAAGCAAAACAAGCCTGCAGTTTACAGATCAAAGCATAAACCCTTCATGAAACTCCCGTGGAGCACCTACATCCTTAAATACAATCAGAAGAGCACAAGTGGCAGTGGGATTCCTGCCTCTGCTGCCTGACCGCTCAGCATGCTGTTAAGTTGCAGGGAACGGGTTGGATGGAACAGCCTGCTGAAGGAAGAGGGAACAAGACTGCTAGCTCTCCACTGCGGCAACAGAAGGCCACGAGAAAGAGAGGATATCGGAAAAAGAGACTGCAGGCTCACCACGCACATCTGCGTGTGCTGACCGTCCTGCTGAGGCACCCGTCGCACGCACAGCGCTCTCCCCTCACACGCTTCTGCGCCTCTGCCCACCCCCTCCTTTCCTGTCGGGTTTTCCCCGCGTTCCCAGAGCCAGGCATCAGGCACAACTCACTTGAAAGTCCAGTCCTTCCAAGGGCATCCGCCAGCAAGGTTTCAGAGATTTTTTTTTTTTTTGCTAGGCCTAAGTTATTTAAATAAGAGTTACCTTCAGCAGAAAAGTTTTAGGTTTAGGTCCTCTCTTCTTGGGCCCGTACAGCTCACGTTCTCGTTCCCTTTAGGGAATCAAAATTTTCAAGAAGTTAAAACTTTTCCCAAAGGGAAAAACAGAAGCATACAAATTAATGGGAAAAAAAAAAAAGATTAAAAAAAACCCGAAAAAAAAAAAGAAAAGAAACGTCTGGACGTTGTTTCCCGCTCGCCCACTCAAAGTCAAACCTGCTGCTGCAGCCCCCCCAGCCCAGGGCGGGGGATGAACACTCACTTCTGCTCGAAGGCGGCGATGAGGCGAGAGTCCAGGATGTTCTCCTCGGGTTCCCAGGTGCTGTACCTGCCGGGGCGGGAGCAGCGGAGGGGACAAGCGAAGCGGTGAGCGCCCAAATCCTCCCCGCAGCCGCACACACAGATACCTCCCCCTCCATCCCACTCCGCTCCATCCCATGCCCCCCATCCCCGCAGCCCCGGCGGGATACACTCACTTGATGGCCCAGCCTTTCCATTTCACCAGGTACTCGATGCGCCCCTGCAACACACGGGGGAGAAGGCAGGGGGGAGGGGGGGTGTGTGAG
>WBNO01017539.1:413628-433679 GCA_013400575.1 Peucedramus taeniatus | reverse complement strand
CGCCCCCTCCCGCCGCGGCCGCGCGTGACCCGCCCCCCCCGCAGTTAAAGGCTCTTAAAGGGGCCGCGCCTCGGGCGGGCCGGGGGGGCTCGGATCCTCGGGCCCGTGGGAGGGCAGCGCTGCGGGAACAGGGGCGAGGGGAAGGGAAGCGAATCCCGCCCGGGCAGATCCCCGGCATGGCGGCGGTATTGCCCCTTCCCGCCCGAACGGGGCCTTTTTTTACTTAAAACAATGGCGGCAGCCTCTTCTCCCGCTGCAGATGCACCGTCACCCCCTCTCGCCAGCCGGGAAGCAGGCAGCCTTGAAGCACGTACCAAGGCAAAAACTAGCAATAAAGGCGCTTAAATGTTTTCTTTCCTTTTTCTGTGTTTTATTCCGTTTAGCTGGCATGAGTGTGTGCCAGTATAAGGTACAGTTTTTGAGCCACTGTAAGGTACTGCGAGGTAAATGGGCCAACCATGCTACATAAACCTGTAAGGAAACCAGAAAAATGTTAAGTCACTTAGAGGAATTCCCTGCCCTGACTATTACTGCAAACCCCTAATTAATTTGCAGCATACTTTACACTCTCTTTAGCAGGTGCTAAAAAGACAAAAATCTCAGTCAAAAATCGTTCTCTGTGATTCAAAGTGGAAGCTCACAGCCCTGCAGGGGTTTTTGTGTGGAACGCAGGGTCCCCCCCTTACCTGGAGGACCTTCTCTGGCCCCTTCTGCCTTCTCACTTGGTTTTTGGGTGAGGAGGCTGTGCATTTCAGATACCCTCTGGAAAAAGTGGGAGCTGTGATGAGGGCTATAGGAAATGGTTGTCCTGCATTTGCTGCTCTTTCTAAACCCACCGTGACCAGCAAGGTACCTGCAGAGCACTGGAATCCTCTGCTACCTGCTCCTCAGCTGGCCTGGCAGGGACCCCTCACAGCCCCTGACTTAACCCCTTCTACATTTGCACTCACATTCCCTTTCCACCTCTTGCGCAGGGGTTTCACCCAGAAGGAGGGAAGTCTGGAAACAGCTATATTACGGCTGTAACATCAGTTCTAGTAGGGATGGATTTCCCAAAGTCAAGGCAGGCAGGTAACATTCAAAAAAATGAATCTTTTCCTCACTGCCTGTGATTCAGGCAAGATCTGTCAGAGTGTTTTTTTCCTTTTCACCTTAGCAGCTGAAATATTGCAGCCAACACAAGCTCTCTGCCCGGAGGAAAAGTGACTCAGAGGAGGATGTGCTCCCCATTGCCATGTCCCCATTTGAAGTGGGGTTAGTGGAAAGGCTGCTGGATGCTGATGGAGACAATTGCACTGACCCTGGTTCAAGACATGTGACTAATTCGGAGAACGATGTGTTTCTGCAGTCAGGGACTGAAACACAGTGTGCTTCATCACTGATAATTCTGCATTTAGGTCATACTCATCACTTGGAGAATAGGCTCTAAGAGGCCCTTTCTCAGGTGTTTGGCATCACAGGCCAGGCAAGAACAAAAGTCCAAGACTCACCTAGAATGGGTCAAGTCCTTCTGGACTGCCCCTTTTCTCTAGACACCACCTTTTTTTAATCTCAGTTCTTCATATACTTAAAGGTGATGTCAAAAGAATAAGTCCATCATACCCATTGCATTTTGCTTTTCCTTTTTTAACTTTACACATAAAGTGTTAATTAACACCATCCACGTTTAAATTAGCGTGTCCACTTTTAGGTAGTGTCCACTTTGTTTAAACAACTGCTTTTACATTTGTAGCAGAGTGTCAAGCAACTGAGCTTTCAACCAGCAACATCATCCACCCTCAAAAGCAGGCACCCTTAAATCAAAAGGTAGAAAATTTGTTACATGGCTACACAAACACATGTGCAGCAGCCAAGACTGGTGGCCTTGCCCCAAAACAGATGTGTGGGTCACGAACAGCACAGCCCGCCTCAGGACAGGAGCAAAAGGCACGGTAATCCATGGACCAGAAGGGGCAGCAGCTTTTTAGAGAGCTCCCTGTGCTCTTTCTACTTATTTTCTCCTTCCACCTGTCAGCAGAACCTTCTTTCCAGCCACAGCCACTGCTCAAATCACTGCGAACTGCCATTTGCACGGGTATGGCCTAACACTTTCATCTACCTTGTACTCTCACAAAGCAAAATAGTAGCAGAATATCCAGCTGTTCAGGGCATTGTTGGGCATTTCCTTTGTTTCATTCACATCTCTAGTAAAGCGCTTAAAAAAAAACCCAACCCACCTGGGAAGACAGCCCTCCCTGAACAAGCTATTGTTCACTACAGACACTGAAATAAAATATTTTTCTTGCAGCTCGCTGCCTGCAAAACCCTGGTGCCATAGGATGCACTGTAGCACTTCTTACTAGCACCAGGAAGTCAGTGCCTGGAAGCAATAAGCTTTGGGAGAGCAACAAGAGCTTTCACATCAAAACCCCTGGTCAGTGGTGTAGGGGCCCAGGGGACAGCAGCAGGTGTGAGAAGATTTTTATGTGTTTTTAAAATGACACTTAACAATGGGAAACTCACCTGCTCAAAGTCAGTAGCTGCCTCCAAGCTCATTTTTCGTGGACTGGGCAGGAGTAGCAGTACTTACCTCCAGGAGAAAAGCTCCAAGCGTTCATCAGCTGACTCTGCTGCTCTTCACTCCAGTGTGGAGCAGCAGATTTTGGAAGGCAAATGGTCAGTCCCTCACCTATACTAGGAACACCTGCACACAGCCCAGCCCCTCAAGCCAATGCCGTGTACATTTCTGATCAAACTCTTGGCACTATGGACATCCAGGTGAATGTGTGCTGGGATTTCCCTGCTGCAGCTCTGAAAAACATACAGGCAAAGGCAGGTCCCTCAGAGCTGACCCTGCACAGCAGGTAAGGGTGGCTCAGCATGGCCCAAGCAGTGGCCAGAACAACCAGCCCTCCAGCCAAATAACTTTTTGGTGCAGCAGAGAGAGAAGGCCCATGGGCTCTGTGCTGTGCCTACACCAGTGGGATGCTATGACATCCCTGGGGCCTGCCTAGGAGTTCCCAAAGCAGGCCCAGCTGCCCAGGCTGCTGCTGGCTCATGATGATTACACAAGTCCCCCAGATTTCTTGCATTCTTGTTTCAAAAGCAGTCCCTCGCCAAGCAAAATGCTGTGAAGGGCAGAGAAGCTGTGTGGCACTGAGCAGACAGGAAGTGACTGCCTTTGCAGGGGTCACAAAGGCTGCATTCACTTTGTGCTTCTCAGAGAACATCGAACTGCCCAACCCTTGTGGTTTCCCCTTTCGCCAAGTGCCCTTGTTCTCAGGCATCCAATGGGGAGAGCTGTGTAAGGCAAATCAGCTACACTGCATGGAACAGAGGGGCGGCATAGCAACAGATTATTGAAAAAAGGACTGCCCAGATTAACCTTTAATCCAGCCAACACATGCATGCAAAAGAACAAGCTGTTTCTAGTTCCAGCCAGCCTCTGCAGCTTTGGCAGAGGTAGGAAGACACAATCTCCAGAGCAGGCTTTCCTGTAACTCTGCACTGCAGTTTCTGACAAGTTCACCTGACTCGCTAGCTGCTGCCAGAAAGTAAGTGGCTGGCTGGAGTCCTGCTCTGATGCCATCACTCAACTCTAGCTTCCCTGGCTCAAGGCAAGTATGCTGACGGCACTTTGGTGACACAGGCCAGAGGTAACACAGGCACATGCTGCCTTGAGCCATGACTGACTCAGGAAACTCCATTCCCCTCTGCTTTTGCTCCACTTGCTTTTGTGATTGATGCCATAGCTGCATTCAGGTGCAGGGCTCACTCCCACATTACAGCTGCTAGAGGTATCTCAGACAGCCCCATTCTCTTTGCCAGGTACCTCAATAAACACCTGGCCTCCTCCTCCACAGGGGATGGAGTGGGACACACCTTGAAGGAGCAAGCCAGGCACCCAAGTGGACTAAATGACATTTGGGATTTCCTCCATGGAGTATCAGCAGTTCCAGGACTTGAGCTTCTTGGCTAAGCCCTGGGGTGAACCAGGGGCCAAACTGTACCCAGGAGCAGCTCTGCTCCTCAAGAGGTCCCTGGAAGCCTTGCTGGCCAAACCATTGGAGGTTTTGGCTTGGAGGAGAACTGCTGTCCTGCTGGCAAGCACTGCAGAGCATGTCTGGCAGCCCAGGCCTCACCTCAGACTTTATCCATTCCAATGCAGGATTGGGGCACGCTAGCACTCTCCTGGTGCTGGCAGAAGTGTCCTGTCTTGCAGCCTCGTGCAAGAGAACTCCCTAAACCCAGAGCAACAGCCACCCTGCCATCAGTGTTCTCCTCTTCAAATTATAATCCATCAAAGACCAATCATCCCAGGTCACCCCTGGACAGCTCTAACTTACCCAGTGGGTTTAAAATTAATAAAAACTTGACCTCCTCCAATCAAAGTAATGAGTAATGTCAGAAGCAGCCTTTTGCAGGCTCCATTCTTCATTGATTCTTCTTTACTGATCTTCCTCTTGCACACATGCACATTTTCCATTCTTTTTCCAGCTGCACTGCATGTTTATACACCAACAGATGTGACGGCTGGAAAATAATTCAGCTGTAGAATTAAAGCAAGGGGGGGGTAAATGACCACACAAACATACCATGAGGTAAATGTCAGTTCTCATATTTAATATTTTAATAATTTTGTTTGCAACATTTACCACATAAATCATCTAAATAAATAGATGCTATACAGTCTCTTATCCATATCAGTACAAAAATAAAACCACACTTTGTGTCAAATTATACTTGAGCCTGCCCTCCCTTTGCTATTACAATCTCCTTTTACAGCACATATTCACTCAGAAAAGGCATTATACTCTGATTGGTTTGTTTGGAATTGGTTTACTCCCTATTTCCCCCCCCTCCCCAAATACATTCAATTAGTCTGTACAAAAGCTAGAAGCTCATTCTGTGCAAAAGGAAGCTTTCTGTGTGCAAAGACTCCAATACTCTAGCGTGCTGACGGAACAACAGCAACAACTGAAGAGACAGGAACAAAAATAATCAGGGACCCTCCCCTCAAACTGACTCCATTGTCCCCCATCTTGCCCCTGCAACAGAAAGGGAGCACACCAGATTAGATGAGTCAGTGTGCAAAAGCATTCTAACGATGTGTACGCTGAGGGAAAAGGTTGGTGCTGAAAACCCAGCAAGAACTCGGGTGTTGACCCCACGCTGCAGAGCTGACTAGGTGAGGGAAAAGGGTTCTCTGCCCTTGGCCTGCTCAGAAGAACAAAGCTTCATCTAAATTATTTTAGTTCTTTTGTTGCTGTTCTGTTGGAGATGAGGTGAGGAAACGGCCTCTGGAAAAATTTAGCAGCTACTGAAGACAGCTCCTGGTTCACCCTCCCTTCCTCTTCCCCACTCCCTGCAGAAGGACAGACATCTCCTCGTTCCTCAATTAAGCTAATAAGGTGCAATTTTTCAGACAGGAAACTCTATAAAGATGTCTCTTGAGCTGGAAGAAACAGTCATAGTTCCAGGCTAGGACCACTCAAACTGAAACTCAACTTCATTTTTCCCTTTCCTCGATCAAAGGAGGCAGGGAGGGGGAAGCCAAGCTGCGCCACAAGGGCAAGTGAGGGATCTAGCAGGTCTCCTCCCCCAGGGAATCCTCTGCTCCCAGCATGGTGGAGTACACTTTCCCCCATGGGAAGGAGGCAAAGGGCTGGGTGGCAGCTCTGGAAAAACGAGAAGGAGCAGCCAGCAGCCTGAAACAGATACATCTTTTGCTTTTCAAATGCCACTTTTAGACAGACGATAAGGAGTACTTAGCACTCCTAGTGCTTTGCATTTCCAAAGTGCTTCAAAACATACTTCAGATTTAAAAGCAAAAAAAAGCTGCTTAACATTTTGACAGATTTGCAAAAGCTTCTTTGTGCTGACACTACATTTTCTGGTTAAAAACCAACAATAATAATAAAAAAAGGTTTTCCACCTCCTCCTCCTCCAAAATTCCCCTCTCTGCTCCCTACACTTCAAGAAGTTAAGGGGGAAAGAGAAAGAGGTGGAAGAGAAAAAGGGGTCATCTCTACAGCAAGTGCTAGTTACAGGGAAGGGTTTGAAGGGTCTGAATTCCATTTTAAGTGATTGCTTCTCTACCTTTCCAATTGTTCTGGGGCTGTTTTACAAGCCTTCCTATCTTGACCACCTTCATGTGTGGAACCCAGGTGGTTTGACACCCAGAAGCTCACACTTTCTCTGTAAGAACAGTAACTTCAGGCACAGGACATTGTGGCCTGTTGATCATAAGCTATTATTTCAAAACAAGATTATCATGCCCTTGGGGAAAATATTTACAACAGGCATGGCAAAAGCAATGTGTTCAAATGCTATACATTTTCATGTAGAAATTACCCTATGCAAGTTGTCAACGTACACATCTCCCTTGCATTCCCAAATGGCAGAAGACTGATACATAAATGCAGCACGCACCTCTCTGCAGGCCCATTCAGAACTCCACTCACAGATGCAAGGGATCAGTTTCATTACAAGTTCTTTGCTTATAACACACCTTCTCTCTCAACTGCCAGCTGACCCAAAGGCCCCTCCTCAACCACCTAGTGAGAGCAGCTCTGAGGCAACTCTGTCCCTCCTTTCCCTGACCAGCATTTGTCCCTATTATTTTCCCAGAAAGGCCCACCGCCCTCTTCTTCCTAGGCTGCAGGTAAGCCAGGGAGGAGCAGAAGATGGGTAGATACCAATTTGCTTTAGAAAAGGAGGTTTTTGTACTTTCCCTACTTCTGAGAACAAAAGCTCAAAGCTTGAGAGGAGAGGAAGAGGTGAAGAGGTGGTGGGAGACTTTGCTTTGCTTAATACACAGATGTGGCCAGCCACCCCCACTGTCTTCCGCACCCCGGCCTCTGTTGTGGCTACCATGGAGGGACTTGCCTGAACTCCCTGCCTATTTTTTGACCTACGTGAGGCTTCCCTTTCCTATTCCAGTGAAACCATCAAGCAGCACTAGCTGGCGTACAGCACGAAACAGTACTGGGGCCGAGGGCCTCCTGTGAGGTGAACAAACAATTTTATACATCCAGTCACAAAATACCAGAAGAACAATTCTGGACAGTTTCACAACACTAATAACAAAAAAAGCCATTCATTTCTCAATAAGCTTCTCTATGTCTGAGCTCTGATATAAGCAAGAGTCAATTCACTAACAAATTTGGGCTTATTTTGGCAAATGGAACTGCTTTTGGATGTTCTCACAATAGTATCCTGGTCTTGCTTGGAAAAAAATAAGATAGAAAAAAAAATCACCTTAGTCTGACTTCACAAGCAGAAGGGCCCCCAAGCAAACGCAAGACAATAAGGAGCATGCAGGAGGCTACTTAATGCCACTATTTACGTGTTAAAACTTGCTGTTCCAAGGCATCGCTTGTGTATCAGAGAAATAACATCTTGTTTATAACCATCCAGGAACAGAGGCAATTCTTTCCATATAGGTTTTTTTTAAAACATAGTGTTAGCAAAAAAGGCTTTCCAGTCTCATGAAGTCCATCAGGTCTATCACATATACAGTGTGATCACATTGAAGTGTGTTCACTGCAAAATCTATAAAATAAACACTTCTGTCCCCCAACACTGCTGGTAAATTTTCAAATGGAAACAGTTCTAAGAATGACTATTAGAGCAGTTCTCTGAGAAGGCTGTTTCTTGTGTACAGTTCAGTAAGTTCCACTGGCTGAAGTTTATTTTTCTTGTTTACAGCCATGAAACCAAACAAGGTATGGGAGAGTTAGCCCATTTCTATTCTCAGCTTGTGCTTCAAATAGAATTATTAAACTCAGCTTCAGCTGGATGCTATTCTGCCTCTTCTAATCAAACGGAATGCTTAACAAAGATCCAAACACAGCATCTGATTTTCATGATATGTTAGCACAGGAGGTCCCAATTCAGCTGCCAGGTTTTGGGTTGAACTGGCAGATGGACAGTACTGGGGAGAAGAGACAAACCCAGACAACCTGTCTTTCCATCACTAGTAAAACCCTCTCTACACCTGCAGAGGTGGAATAAAGCTAATTTTAAAGTCCCTGAAGAACAGCTCTACCAAGGAACCTTACAGTGATATGTCGGCAGACAATGTGGAACAGAGCCACATTTTAAAAAGATCAGGAGAAAAATCTTCTTGAAAAGTTCTTTGAGATAAACAAGAACTCATGAATGTCAAAAAAAAAGTCCAGGCCAACAAAGTAACTGCTTAGTTTCCTACCACAAACTGCTCTTCACAACCTCCCCTCCAAACCCACGCACACGCAGCTTGTTGTGTCTTAACCCCATTATGGTGAGCTCCTCATTGACACAAAGCAGCATGGCAGCCAGGTACTTTGTTCCACACTTTGTGTAGCAAGATGATTAGTCACCAGCAGAATACTAGATAGCCTGATCCAAAAAAACAATTAAGATATGAAGCTGTGGGTGGATCCTCTTTGAAAGACCACCACAGGTCTTTAAAAACTCCACTACAAGAGAAAGAAAATACATTTAAAGAAAAATACCAAAGCAAAGTGTTGAAAAGTGTCAGGTGGAGAGTGGAGAGAAAAGCAGAGGATGGAAATCTAGTTTATTAGGACAAGTTCTTTCCTGCTGCAGGATTGATATTGCTTCCAATGTCAGCCAAAGCCAAGAACTTAGTAAATAGGAAGCTTTTTTTGGTGCATTTGTACACTGAGATGAAGACATGACAAAGGCGGCAGTTGCTGCATTAGAATAAAGAAAACAGATCCTATAAATGCCATGAAGATTTAGCAGGACGATCTGCAATTCAAGACTTTTTTTTAAAATAAGCTAAAAGACTACGCTTCTGCAACCATCACTACCTGACCTGCTCCAACCCACAAGAGTGGACTGGGACACGTGCTGTGTCCACTGGTCACAATAGAAGAAAGATGCAGGTATTCAGCATATTTGGCAGGTGTCAGGAAGAGGGGGTGTGTGGGTGATGGTAACAACACCGTCTGACCCCACATCCTGCAAAAAAGGGTGCAACTCCAGACACAGAAGCCTCGCTCTGGACACCCACGTTCCAACAAACATCCTGCGCCTGCATGCTTACCTCATCAGCTTGCCCTTGCTAGCTATTGCAAGCTTCTTTCCCACTCACTCTTCCTCCCACCACATAATTCCCCCTCAGCTTCCACTTCTCACCCTCTCAGATTTCTCCCATAATAAAACTCCCATCTTACTTCTTTGACAGACAAAAAAGGTCAGTCCAGAAATTCAAGATCTTCCCAGCAATCCTGAAACTGCTCTGATGGCATGAAAGACAGACCTACTCCAACAGCTGTGAGATGGAAGGGGAAATCCTAAATCTACACTGAGCTGCCATATCCTAATTGAGGTAAAATTTGCTTCTAGTAAAAACCCACAGTGGCAGTCCAAGCACTTTATAATAAGTAGATGTTTGGACGACCAGAAACTCTAGAGCTCCCAAATTCTGCAGGCCAGGAGCCAAGCCCCTCAAACAAACACAAGTGGAGGATTTCCACAAGTGTCTTTATCTCAGAGCTAAGAAGGCTCATGGCTTCATTTTGAATAAATACAGCAGGTAAGAGATGCTCCAGGTGGGGTGGAGTAAGGAAACATAGTATTTGAGGACAGTAATCATGGCAGTAGCCAATGTTACCCTGCAGCACTCTGTCCCGCAGTTCCCACTTCAGACTACCTTACTTTTCTTGCTTTCCACTGGAAAAGGTCTATATTTAAAAAAATAAGTTATTTAAATAAAATTTGCTTTTAAAAATGGAAGAGAACATGCATGTGCAAGAACAGATGCTATGCTAAACTACCAACTCAAAATACAGCAATTCTTCAAAAACCTCAAAGTGTCACAGGCAGTCCAGCACAAGGCATTTTTAAGTGCAAGATCAGGCAGGTCTATTGAAATGCAGACCACTTTCCTTGGCAAAGATTTTTAAGTCTTCCAAGGGGAAGTTCCTATCAGTAAGGTAGTACAGGATCACAGATACTGTGAGGATACTGGAGTCATGGAAGAGTATCACTCAGGCAGCACAATCCAAGAATTCTCATTGCTAAGAATTAGGAATTTTTCCCCTCCTCAGATCTAATACATGCCTTTCCCACATGTTGTTTATTTTGGATCTCTCTATGGGATCCAAGAACAGAATTTGCTGCTAATCAAGGTCCATTTCCAGCTCAGTTCTGTCCAATTCCCATGTCCTGGGCCTGTGCCAGTATCTTGGATATCTCTGCAGTGCTAGGCAATGCTTCAGTTGTCCTATTAGTCCCTCCTCCCAGGGGAGAGGAGTCAGTTTTCAACGAACTTATTACCACAGATTCAGGGCAGGATTTGTTATTAATACTGAATTTGGCAAAAGGTAAGAAAACCCCACATTCCATAACACATTCCTAACACAACAGAGCCAAGCTTGCAAATCCTGTTTAGCATATAGAGAATGGTATGTCTCAACTATGCTGGCTTTCTGAGCTTCTAATGAGGGCAAATTGAATTTATGTTGCCAGTTTGGATTTCAGAGATGCATTTCAATCCTTCCGCATGATCAACAATCAAAGGGAGAAAGCTCTGCTGTCTGTATGGACCCATGCTGCAAGGACTGACTTACCACAGACAGGCAAATACGCTTTTGAAGTCCTGACAGCAGGCCACAGGGAAAACAGCGCTGGAGAGAAAGCCTTAACAGGCTGAAGTTATCTACACAGGTAGAATCCATTGCCTCTCACTGCTGCAGGAAGAGAGGGAGGAGGAAGGTGGGAAGAGCAATGAACAGAGATGTATCTTTATCCAAGGGATATCAATTGCAGAACAAGGCGGCAGGCTAGAGATCCAGCTCTCTTTCCACCTCCACATGCCCTCTCCCCACAAATGCAGCTGCCGCCACTTAACAGGATAAAAGGCAAATTGTTCAGCTTGCTGCTTTCACATCAAGGAGGGGAGTCTTTGCCAGGGAAAGGGCTGTCAGTTTTTCAGCTGGACAAAGCAATGACAAATACACACCCCCTACACTGCCCTTTTTTGCGTATCTGAAAAGGGGAAAAAGGAGAAAAAAAAAAGGGTCTCTGTAAACATTTTAAGAGGAGACATTTTGCATTTCCTTTTTCTTAAGGGATAACGTAAGCCTTCCCTAGCCCCACCCTAAAAGCACTGGTTTTGGGGAGCACTGCAAACAGAGATTCAGAACTGTGCGCTCCGGTCTCGAAAGAAGCCCTCAGCCACTTGTGCTTCTCTGAAAGTGACTGTGATGGAGTTTGCCGTGATGTCTGTCACTGTCACTTCGCTGGGGGGCACAGTGGGGATCCAAGGGAGACTGGCATCCACATCTGCTGCAGAAAGAAAGGCACATAAGAGCATGTCAGTGAAACAGAGAAGGTGAGGGAGAAGAAAGGAGGAAGAGGAGAGGGAAAGGAAGAATGGAAGAAAGGGTCTCCTTTCTGACAAACCGTAGGTGAAATCAGCCTGTACTGAATCTGCATGTACAGAGCAAGAAAGAACATGTGCAAGCCCTACCCTCAGAGGCTAAGGGAAAATGGAGGATCAGGTGTCCAGATACATGGTAGTATCAGAGCAGCCTATGCAGAGCTCAAAAGACCCTGTAAACCACTGAGTTCATCTAATCATCCACAATTCCCCCACATCCCTCATCCCATCTCAGCCCCTAATTTGGTTTTGTGTCAACAAAGTACACTCACCCTGGTTTCAGCTCACTGTCTTCTAAACGCCCTAGCCTGCTGAAAAGGCAAAAATTAAAATCTCTTATACATACTCTTCAGATACTCATAGAGGAGTCAAAGGGAGCCAAAATGGAGGGTCTGCCTCTCACTGCACCTGCAATGCAGCCTGGGTGTGATGCTCTCAAAAATCTGTCAGTAGTGCTCCGTGGAGAAGCTGCTCTTCCTTTCTCATATGCCTCCTTTGCTCACAAGATAGCTCCATACAAGAAACGCAAGCACTCCTGCACTTTCTCACTGTAAGAATAATCATTAGCCCCTCTGCCATCCAAAGGCTCACTTCCCCACAGCCCCCAGAGACTGTAAAGAGAGAGGAAGGAAAACACACCCTCTCCCTGTCACTCTACCTGTCCACTATGTACCTTGTTGTCCCAGCCTGGGCAAAGAATGAGGCCCCCTTCAGCGTGTATTGCCAGCTTCTGTCTCAAACACCAGGGGTATCTACTTCCCCTCAGGAAAGTCCAATTCCCCCTAACATAACTGGGATTCCACACAGGCCGTGTGCCAAGGGGAGAACAAAAACAGTTTAACAATTCCCTAGTGCCACTCACTCTTCTGATCCCCAAGTGCTTTAGTGCCACACACTTCTGGGGAGAACAGCCCCACACATTTCCTCACTGCCAGGATGTAACACTGGGTTCCTCTGTGCTACTCCCATTGCTGCTTCCCTGGATTCTGAGCACCATCCCAGTCTCTCTCAGAAAGGAGGGAATAGCGCTGATTCCCAGAACACAGCCCTCTCCCTAAGATCCTGCTTCATCCAGCCTGGCTAACAACTAGTCCTAGCAAGGAGTAACAGGATTCCCTTAGCTACTACAAGCCGCACAAGCCCCAGTTTTCCACTCCTCAGGAAAGCTACGCCTTCAGAAGCTCTAATAATGCAGGGATAGAGTTTCCCTGGTAACTGAGAGCAACACACACATCCCACAACCCTCCTGCACAAGATACTGGTATCCTTCCCCAAAATGCCAAATGTGCTTGGACATCTCCCATGCCTACACTCATGCTGCCTACTCAGGTGGATCAGGCAGAAGTTACCATCCTCATCTCTCCCCTTCTCACACAGCTCTATAGCAAGAGGTTTTAGAGGGGTGTGGAGAGGAAAGGGAAGGAGGGGACAGGGAGTATATAGTGAGTTCCTAGCAGCATTCCTGTATGCTTCTTAAAGCAGCACTATGAGAGGAGTGCCACTGTCCAAGCTTGTCCACTGCCAGACAAAGTCCTTTGAGCCAAGCAGCAGGCTGAGCACATGTGGATAATGTGGACAGAGGCAGAGTTCATCTGTCACACTTGTGTGTCACCTCTTCTGGGAGGAAATTTTAAGAGGAGGAAAACTTGCAGTATCTTCTGCATGTTTTCTAACACTGGGAGGGGCATCAGGGATGTAAGACTACATACAGCCAACAGGAAAAAAAAAATTAATCTGTGCTTTTCAAACAAGAAAGAAACCTGCAAACAAGAGGGATATAATATGGGCCAGCAAGGGCTGCTCTGAAGACCTGACCTAAACCCCAATCCCAGGAGGATGTAACCAAGGTGTAAGGATACAGAACACCCTTCACATGCCCCAGAACTTCACCAAGGGGTGACTAGCCTTACCTTCTTTGCTGGTGTGCTGTGTGGCCTCCCAGTCCTCAGGGCTCTGCCTGGCCTCTAGACCCACTGCATCATTCAGGAAGAACTCGTGCCTGCAGTTTCGGTTCTCCAGACTGGCCATGCGCGGGAACTTCTTCCTTGACAGTCGTAGGTACTTCTGGTTTTTGCGTTGCTTCCGGAGAGAGAATGGCAGGACTGCACCCCCAGTCTTCTCGGGGAACTCTGCCTGCCCTGTCTTGGCCCCTGGCAGGCTACTGTCTCCTCCTCCAAACCTCCGTGCAAGAGAGAAGCAGAGCTTCTCCTTTCCCTTGTGAGCACTCCTCAAGTCCATGCCATACAGCCGCTGCCAAGACACCAACGCAGCAAGGGTCAGAGCAGACATCTGATCATCCAGTGAGGGCTCCCCACTGGGAACCAGGAAAATATTCTTTGTTCAGTCTCTGAACCTCTAGATGAGCTACGATAAGGTGTGCTGCTTCTACAAGACCGTTCCTCTCCCCTCTTCATCTGCCTTCTAAGCTCTTCCTAACATCTGCTTCCTGGGATTGGCTGCTTTGCTTGGCAACAGTAAAAGCATGCTGAAATTCCGCTTCCACCTAGGGCTACTTTTGACTTGATGGAATATCCAAGCTCAACATGAAATTAAAAGAACACACTAACCAGGTAACCTGCAACTATCCAGGCCCACACTTCATAAAATCTTAGTTCAGAGAGAAAGAGCTGTTGTTTTATTTTGTTCTGCTTTTCTAAAGACAAATTAGCTAGCTCTTCAGCTAACAGGTAAAAACTATCTGCCTTAACACTGATTTCATGTTATTATGTTAACTTGTTACCTCCAATTTTGTCCATGCAACAGCAAACAGACAGTTTCCACCTCGCTGAGAGCAGGAGAGCGGCACAGCAGCTAAGGACTTAGAAACACACAGAAGAGCAAGAGTACCTACCTGCAGTAGGAGGCGCTTTGGTTTGGGGCCTCTTTTCCTGTACCCCGATGCACGGTCTCTCTCTTCCCTGTGAAAGAGGAATACAAATCAAACTGAGTACTAAATACCACAGCATAAAACCTAGTTGGGACTTCAACCTTTTGCAGCATAGCTCCCTCAATTTCCTTCAATAAAACCCAACGGTGACCATTGTGAGCTTAGAAAACATCCCAGAATTGCTTCCTGTAGGGGTGAAAACCTTGCAATAGGGGAATTTCTCTGACACAGCTAATCAAGGATGGGTTAGAGAAACTTCCCACCTTACATCACTCCAGTCCAGCTCTGGACCCGATTAAAACCTGAATCTGATTGCTCTCTGGCTCAATACTGCCTGTTCTTGGCCTCATTTCCTGAACAGTGCCAATCAAAGCTGCTTTAACCCTGTCTTCTACATATCAATCAACACCAGGGTACAAAAATCAAGCAGGATTCATTGCTATACATCTCATCTTTGACTGAAGTAGGGACAACAGGGGCACTTTATGCATATAATGAAATAAAGACACTATTTCTTTTCCTGTGTTCAGGGAGAGAAAGAACATGTGTCCTTACTTTTCTTCATAAGCCACTACTAGGCGAGGATCCAAGATATGATCCTCTGGCTCCCATGTGCTGTATCTGAAGAAAAACAAAAGGAATAAAAAGTAAACAATATTTTAATGAAACATTCTCTCTGCAGGCCTGCTACCAATGTGCTGCAGCCCTGGATACTGTCTTCACAAGGGTCGGTGGGGCCTGCCAAAACATTGCGAGAGCTCTGAGGAATCCCAGCCATTCCTTCCCCAGCTTCCCACAGACACCACCTCCCCTTCCCAAAACAGGCAGGGCCAAGCATCAGGCGGCTCTTTGTACGAAAACGGGGCAGACTTTCCCCCCCAGGGCCCCCTCCACACTGTGTGCAAAGCCTGTGCAGACACTCACAAACTGTTTTTAAGTCCATGCCTAAACAGGTCTCATCTGCAGCACTCCCTCAAATCCCACAAACCCCATGGAACAATGAGGCACGGTGTGATACATCTTTCTGAAAAATAGGTCTCTCTTAATTTAGAGTGCTCAAAGAGTAAGTACGCTTTCTCACCTGCATTATTAATTACTTCTAATCACTGAAGCTGAAAGGATTCATTTAAGAGTTTAATTTTTTTCCACTGATGCCGTTCAACCAAACATGTTGGGAGCTGGGCCCTGGGGCAAGCTGATGGCCGCTTGCCAACGCCTCCTCCTCCTGCTCGGCTCCCCCTACAGGTTGTTCCTATCGAGCGGAGCTCATCCATACGAAGTACCCCAACTGCACTGCGGGCAGGACCACCAGCACTGCTCCGAACAGGCTTCATGCTCCCAAAGCAGCCTGGGAACAGCGTCACTCACTGCCCCAGCCCCCTCCTCGACAGCCAGACAGCTGCGACAGGAATCAGATGCTCAGGAAAGGACTGAACCCATCTAGCAGGCAACTCTAAAACTGGTTCCTAAAGGGCACAGATGCACTTAACAATAGGAGAAGCAGCCAAAACGCTCCCACTGTGGAAGCTGAAAGAAATACAAAGTGGTCTTTGGGGCATGTTTACTTCTTAGAGGTCACACTTGCCCAGAAAAGGTGGGTGTTGTGTCTCTACCATACAAACTCTAAGGCAAGAAAGCAAATCTGAATCCTCAAACGCCTCAGAACCCTAGCTTTCCTAAAATGTGAGATCCAGACCTGGAGGCAGAGCTCCTCAAAGACCCTGGGGAGGAGGACCAGAGAGGAGTCACATGCAGGTGCAAAAGGATGCATTTGTATCAGTGCCTTTAAACAGCAGGAAAGCATTTTAGGATGTTTACATTTCTGGATGAAGCACAGACTCCATGTGAGGACACAGGATACACGGGATACACAGGGGAGGTGGTTTGGGAAATGCTTTTCCCTTTTATCTCTCTATTAGAGAGAAGAAAGGTAGTGTAATACAGGAACAATACTGGAGAATGGGTCTAGAAATGAAAATACAATTCTTTTACAAAAGGGAGAAACAAAAAATATTCAGATACCCATCCCAAGGTGCACTGTACATCAGAGAGTTAAGAACAGACATGTCTTCATAACCAGCTGATCCCTCCCTCTCTCCCTCCCTCCTTTGCTCATGCCTCCTGCAGCAACCTGACTGTGAGCTGTCAAAGCCAAGACACTGTTTGAAAAGAGGAAGGTTTCCTCCCAGCTGCAGGAATTCCGGCACTCATCCTACAAATTTAAGAAAAATAACACCACAAGGGGGAAAAAAAGTCATTGGATTGCTTTTCATAGGCAGGAGAAGAAAAGGGATTTGCTTAAAAAAAAAACAACTCTGGTGGGTGTTGCCTTCTCTGCAGCTCAGATTCTGGCTTCGCTGCAGTGGCAAAACACTGCATATAAAAAAAAAACATGGTTGAGTTTGCCCTGCGCGCGCGCGCACGGAGCTTTATATATGGGTACACACAGCCCGGGCTGCAGCAAACTGCAGAGAGCAGGCACTCTGGAAAACACAGATCATATGATCTT
The DNA here is from genome assembly GCA_013400575.1 of Peucedramus taeniatus. Lineage (NCBI taxonomy): Eukaryota > Metazoa > Chordata > Aves > Passeriformes > Fringillidae > Peucedramus > Peucedramus taeniatus. The sequence continues at coordinate 416,909 of WBNO01017539.1, read as the reverse complement.
CCTTCCCCCTCCTTCTACTCCTCCTCTTCCCCCTCCTTTTAATTCCAACACAAGTTGTAAACAAGCTTGTAGATAGAATCAGATTGTCACTCCATTCCCTGACTCCAGCAGTGCAATCCATAAATCTGAGGTGTAGGGCATGAATAAGAATTTTTTATTAAGAAGAGGGAAAAAAAAAGTGAAATGTGAATTGCATGTGAAAGCAGTAAACTACTGATCTATCCTTATTCTCTTCCATGATACTTCCAATAGGAATGATGGGATAATAGATACAGAGATTACAAAAAGCAATGCAGCAAGATTAGTAATTAAGGAAGGGAATGATGTGGAATGAGGAAACAGACACAAAGATACAAACAGCTTTTGTGGTGCTGCATGCCATCATGGACATATGTATGTTTAGAAACAAGGAACAGAGACTGCTAGTGGGATGAAAGTGACTCCAATGCTCTGATCATCTTGAGTTTAAGTAATTCAAACCACTGAGGCAACAGTTAAAGTGGAGGCAGGCAGGAGGAAGGAAAAAATAATCAACAGTTTTCAGATTTGGAGTTTGGGGGAAGAGGGAAGATGCCTGGACATGCCATATTTCAAAATAAGAGCACCCTGATGTCACCTTGCACCCAGGGGAACTGTGCTTTAAATTCCCCAAAGTGTTTCTGTCTCCCCCAGTGTTCCAAGGCACAGGACAAGGAAAGGCAGCAGTTAAGAATAAGGCCTGCTCTGTCCAAGAAACATTATACCATGCCTCAGCCCACCATCTTGGCAAGGGGCTTTACAAGAGAAGGACCTCAACGCGTTTGTTGAAAGGAGAATGGGATAAACATCAGTATTCTGGCCAAGAGGGGATGAGGTCTCTCAGGCTCCAAATACATTTCCCACCCTCTATCAGTGATTAAGTAATACTTGGCTATTTGAGGCCGAAGCAGTCCAAGAAGTGACCCGGGCTACATGGCAGCTGGTGCTCAACAAGTGCACAAGGTTACACTCTGACAGCAGAACTCTCAAGAATAAAGTCACCCTCTCCCACCACCACCAGAGAGGGGAAGCGGCTCATCTTCACACATGGCCAATAATCACAAGGATTAGGCACGACAATTAGGCACCCAAGAACACATTTCAGCCCCTAGGACACCAGGTACAGCCTGACAGAACCATCCTGGCGGGCCCCACTTTGCAGCTGCGGGGATGAACCCGTAACAAGCGGCTCCCTTTGCTTAGCAACACGCAGAGCAACTGCGTGTGTAACGCTGCTGTACCCACGCACATTGTGTATGTACACACACAGGCACAAACAGAAAAGCAAAGACAGGGCCCCATATGGGTTGGCCAGGAGGCTGTTCTACTAGACTGCTAGCTGACATAGTAATATTCTCCAGTTGCCTAATCCTTTTAATCTCAAAGCATTTCACGGACTGCTCAAGCACAGAGAAATCGCTCTTCTTCAGGAGCAGCTGCATTTTAATGAGAGAAGTGTCTGTAAACCGTGCACAGCAATGCCGAAAAACCCCCAAACTTTTCTTCCTTTTTGCAATGGAGCAACCAAAGCTAAAGCAAAAAAGGCGCTCAAAGTAACAGGAGGTTTCAGACAAGGAAATGAAGGCATGGCGGTAATTTTCAAAGGACAAAGATCACCTGCATTTGGCTACAATCAATAAATCTGAAACATTGTCCCTTTCCGTTAGTGAATTGCAGAGGGGAAGCAGTAGGAGAGGAAGACAAGACCATCAACATGTTTTCTATTTTAAAAGACTGCAGACAGCTCTAAAAATAAAATGGGGTCCTCTTGGTGCTGACTCAGAAAAGCAGGAGCCATTCCAAGTTCAGAAGAATCTGAGTTCTTTGTCAAACTCATAAGGAATTTAAAAACACTTGAATCTAGAAAGTATCTCAATGAAATATTTCAGTGGTGGCAAAAACCAGTCAGAATAGACTGGCATGCAGTTTGTATTCCTCAGCTGCCAATTCACAAACAGATTTGGGTTTGGTTTGTGGCTCTTTGGGTTTGTTTATTGTTGTTGAAATGAGGGACAAGCCATTACCCATTATGAATGAAATGCTCAATTGCAGAGACACAGTGCAAGCTATTACAGAATATTAAAGAAAAAACAGACAAGTAAACACAACTTACTTTGGGGGCCATCCTTTCCACTTCACCAAGTATTCTACTTTACCCTGAGGGTGGAAAAAGGCAGAAGAAAACAGTGAACTATGGAACCAAATATGGGCTACAGTACAAGATGCAACCAATCAACAGACTGAACTCTGCAACCAAAAAGCTTGTATCCCATCACTTTATTTTCAAAACATAGCCACTTCCCCATTCAACTACACTTGCTATACATTTTTCTCCAAAAACTGGGCACACGGGGGTGTTTAAGCATGCTTGTACTACCATCAGCTTGGAGCATAGCTTTGCAGAAGGCTTGCAGGCAGAACACTAAAAGCCAACCAGAGAGCAAGACAACCATTCACACATTCACAGGCAAACCTATAGGAAGCCAGCACACATAAATGCAGGAAGGAGACGTATGCCAGGAGCAAATGTCAGAAGAATTTTTTTCTAAACAGAGAGAAGAAACACAGTGTATCAGAACCTATGAAGCATCTCTGGCATATTCTTTTCCATTTGCTACATGTTCTACTCAAACATTCTTCCATCCATCACAGGCACTCATCCTTTCGACCCAAGCAATCAGCAGCTCACAGCTGAAGTTCAGAGCTATCCTTTTTTTTTTTTCACTCTAAGTACAAGATGAAAAAAGAAAACCAAGTGTAGTGATTAGAAACTGCATTCAAGGGCTCTGCAAGCAACGTGAACAACTATCAAAATATTTAATGTTATACTGAGGGGTTTGTTAAGCACTTCCCAAAGCATGGCAAAGGCCTTTGTGCATGCAGGACAACCACTCTCCAAGAGCCGCTGCTGCAGCCACAGACACCTTCACAGGAGAGCAGAGCAAGGAAAGCACTCGGGTACTTGAGGCAGAGAACCAGTTTCATTTTCCTCTTGGGGGGCTCATCAGCTTCCCAAGGCTGGAAAACACTGCCCTATAAGGAACTTTCCACCGGAGGATCTCTACACACTGCATGCTTACAGGTTAATCCTTGCAACACTCTGCGGGGACGGGAGCGCTTCAAAGGCTGGGGAAACTGAGTCACGGGAGCTTTCCCAAACCCTCTCCCGGTTTGGGCTCTCCCGTTTGGTGTCACCAGCACTCATCCTGCAGAGAGGCTGAACCCCAGCGGCGACAGCCCCCCCTCCGCCCCCCACCACCTCA
>WBNO01017539.1:376196-413180 GCA_013400575.1 Peucedramus taeniatus | reverse complement strand
AGGCGGGAGCAGCGCTGCGGCAGGAGCCCGGCGCGCCTCCTCTGCCCGGGCAGCCGCCGCAGGTGCCTCAGCGCCAGGTGCCGGCCGCGGCCCACCTTTAAGGGGAAGGAAGCAGCCGAGGTTCGTCAAAGCTCGCGGTGGAAAGCAGCGACGAAAGTCTGAGGGCCCGCAAACGATCAAAAGCTTTACTAGTAAATTACACACTTGGCATGGTAATTGGTATGTTAGTTCCCGACCTACTGTATAAGCACACGGCAGTGGGTTTTGGATAAGGGGTAAGATGAGAAGGAAGAGAGAAAAGAAGAGTAGTATTAAGGGACGTGGGGGGATGCGGGAGAGGGGAGAGAGAGAAAGAAAGAGAAATATGAAAACGGGAGAAAAGAGAGAAAAAGGGATCACCAGTCCTGATTCCAGTGTCAATCCAGCTGGTGGGATGTCAGTCCTGGTTTCAGGGTTGATCCAATTGATAATCCTGGTTTCAGCGTCAATCCAGCTGCATCCACCTGGCCGATGAGATGTCCCGGATCCTGGGAGTGCCTCTGTGCCTCTACCAGCACAAAGGGGCTCTGTGGATGTAGCACACGTGTAGCTATCAGTCATCGTGGAACAAGCAGGACCTCAGGCCACCTCTTCCAGGCAACTGAGGCTTTCTTGGGTGAGGCATGAGGGAACAGGGACATCACGAGCAGGCATTCAGGTATCCAGGCTCCCTTGCACACCAGTCTGCAGAAACGTGCTTTTGCTTCCCAACCACTGCTTCAAACAACAGACTTGAGGGTTTTTTCTTTGAAGTCTCCTAGGAAACTTTTTACATCAGAGCAGGGACTTATTTCTACATATGCAACTACCTACTCTCCCACAAGTGTGCTCAGTTGCTTGTCTGCTGTGACTCAGTGTCACTGGGTGCTGTTTGCACACCAAGTCTGAGACAGGACAAACCTTGCTGTAGAAATGGCAAATACACAATGTGAATGTGTTAATCTCAGTCATTTAGTCTGCCTGTGTTCGTTTGCACATTACATACTGTGTCCACAGGTATGGATCAGGTAACTGGCAGGGTGCTTACCCTTGCTGAAGCCATCTAAGAACTCAAAGTCCACTGCCAGGGAATGGTGACCCTTCGGATAATCATCAGGCTGAACTAGCAGTTTATAACAGGATTTTGGTTTCTAATAGCATAGCTGTTGCATATTCAAGATGTTTATGCTATCTTTCACAATTATTGTTAATAATAAAAGCTTTGATCTTTTTAATTCTTCCTTTCTCGCATTGTGTGTCTCTGCTTTAGATGAAATAGGGAAATATTTAAGGTAAAATTTTCTTTGTTTCTCAAAATTAAGACCTTCAGAAAAAGTAGACCCAAAAGAACGGAACATTTCTCTGAATTGCAAGGATCTGCTTGTATTCCTTTCCCTCACACTGGAATCTACTTGCTTAGGCGTCAGACTGGAAAAAGGAAGAAATCATGCTCCAATGACCACATTAGGATAAAATAAAAGAAAGAAAGAAACCCCCTAGTCCAAAAGAACTTTCAGTTATTATTATTTCAATTACTGATAAACTTTTATACTTAGTCCAGGATGTTTACAACTCGTTATTTAATATATGTCTCCTTAAGGTCAATAATACATATAGATACATTAACTTTGCTAATGGATACCAAAGGGGTTCTCAAAAACAATGTGATCTGCATCTTGATCACAAGCTCTAATATTCTTCTTAAAAACAGAGATAAATAGTAAGAACCCACATGCTTGGTATTGTCAGTTTAATTTCCACGTGATTATTCCCTTCTTTTTTTCTGCTTTTCCCACACCAGCAACTGACCCAAATGAAGTTTAAGCAATATTTGCACCAGTTATGTCACAGCTTTCAGAAAAACACTCCTTTGCCCGAAGGTACTTGTCACAAAATGCTAGAGCGCCTCAGTGCAGTCTGGTCAGGGGTTTGCGTTTGCTTGGGGTTTATTTTGGAACATTCTGGACAAAACGTTACCTTTAAAAGCTGTTCCACCATAGTTACTTTACATTCTACTAATGGTTATAATGTAATTTCAGTAGGTTTTTTTTTTTCTTCTTTGTGTTGGCAACCAAAACCCTAGCGCTGAAGGCAAAGAGCGGGGACATTTCCCATCCTCCCACCACATCCAAGTTCTGAATTACCGTTAAATGAATTTTGCTAAGCCATTCATTGGGGCTAGAAATAATTAAGACAAACAATTTAATCAATCAAGGTTTTCAGATCTTACAGCCTGTTTTAGCAGTACTTTAAAAGCCATTCTGTGATAAAAGACCTCTTCTGAAGTATATCAAGAACTAGATTACAGAAATCTTTATTGGAGTTGTTCTTGTTACCACTAATTGTACAGTCGTGCTAATATATAGTGGTGAACTCCATGTGCAGAAAACCAAAGCAAATATTGAACCTTCCTTAGTACAAATTCAGAGACCCAGATCCAGGAGACTTTAATCAAAATTCCAATTAACTTCAAAGAGTTTTACTTGAGTAAAAACTGCAAGCAGAATCTAGTACAGAAAAAAATTACCATTTTAATTGCTGCTAGCCTGATTAAGCGATTCAGCTTTCAGTTGATACAAGCACTTACATTAACACTAAAATTTTATTAATGGTCATTTATATTCTACAAAGCCTAATCCTGCCAAAGATTTTTTTTTCCCCCCCAGAAGACTGCAGCAAAGATCAGCATAGCTTCAAAACCATCCAGCACATCCCCGAAGAAACGCTGCTTGTTGAAGCTTCAAGAAACGACCTTGCAGCAGAAGCCAGCCCTGGCAGCCCCTGTAGTGTCCCGGAGCTGGCAGCCCTGAGGAGCCGGACTGGCCATGCCGGGTGCGAGGGATCGCTGAGCCGGGGGGCGAACCGGCCTCTCGCACTGCGGTGCTGCGTGTCTCATCCTGCTGCCCTGCAAGCACGGGTCCGGTTCGGTTTCGAAACGCTGCGGTTTCGGCAGGCAGGAGTAAAGAGCACATCGCAGGAGTAAAGAGCAGTAAAAGGCACGGTCGGTGTTGCCCTAGCCGCGGGGAGCAGCCCCGTGTGCCCCATGGAAGCATGGAAGAAGGCACACGCAGGATGCGCCGGGTATTGGTGCAGTCAAGCCCAAGGGTACCAGAAAAACTACCCTGTCGGTATGCTCACATCAATTAGTATTTTTAATGTTAGTTTCTTAAAACGCGTGGAAGGAATGCAGCCGCCCCCTGGTGCCAGCTCCTCGGCTTACCCGGAGCCCTCAGCACCAGCAGCCAGCGAGCTGAGTGTTTAAATCTGTGCTGCTGTTTATTCCTCACCTGGCTCTGATCTGCTCCCAGCATAAGGACTGCCCCATGCTGGATGGCCAGTGAGCCCCAGCCCAAAGCAGTGCTCGGCCTCCGGCTGTTACAGAGCAGATAGAAGGAAAACAAACGTGGAAATCGCCCAACCTTGCCAAAGGAGATAGTCCTAGACAGTAGAGGAACGATCATCTGGCCCAAGCAGAGGACCCCCTGAGAGCTCTGGTTGAGGTCTGTCATGGTTTCCGTGTCACTTTGTTCCCATCCGTAAGCACTTTTTGCCCAGCATGGGGTTTCTGTGCTCCTTGCACAGCATTCTCACAGCTGTTAACTGCAGCCTTCCACTCTCTTTAGATGTGAGCACCCAGCACTTCTCTTGAAATGTTGCCATGCCTTGGATGCATATCTAAGGCCCTTAGAGGACCATTTTAGTGGGATGGCAAGCCAAAATCCTAGACTGTGTTCTTCTCAATCCAACACAGCTGGAACTTGTCCTTTAGTCTTATATCAACCTGGTGGGCAGCTGTTTTCATCTGCACCTTGTCTCACAGCCAGGTGTGGCTGGGAACTGCCAGGTAGGTGTTTCTTCCCAGACTTCCTTGAAGAGCTCAGCTACTTCCCATAGCAGGTACTATTTTTCACAAATGCCACTGGAAGAGGGTTTGTTGTTTTCCTACCTTTTAAATGATAGCTCAACAATTATTGCACAAACCCAGTAGTGTTGGTGATCAAGGTCCTGTCTCTCCTCTGCCTTCAGAGCCATAAAATCCCACCTTCTGGGAGGCTGCCCCTGAACACCAGATTATTCTCTTTTTCAAGAGCAAGGGCAATACATAGTCACCTACTGAATCACTTGCTCAGTGCTAGACAAATTCGGAGTTCACTGGGCCATGGAGCAGCTATGGCATGGTGCTTTTCCTGGGCAAGATAAGATTTGTGTCCCGACCACAACTCCTGGCTGTGTGTACATATCATCCAGTGCCCGACTCATGCAAAATTCTTAAACATGTCCTAGGGAAGGTGCTGAAACACTGATTTCTGCTTTCCAAGATAAACACTTAGCTAGAGATCAGTCCTCCTTCTCTCTGGGCCACTTTGACTGTCACAGCAAGAGTGAACCTTGCTGGTTTGGTACACAAAACACACACTTCAGATAAATTCCTCTACAGGAAGCTGTAGTGGGATTTTCATTGCTCTGAAGCCTAGAATAGAAGTGTGGGTGGGCAAGAGAAAATAAGTGCTTTTGTGGTTTGTTTTCTTTAAAAATATTTTTGTGGTTTCAATGAAATTGAGTTTTGTTGTTTCAGTTAATTAGAGTTTTGTTGTTTTAGTGAAAGCCTGCTCATCTGTGGACATATGATATGTCTTTGAAAAGCCTTGGCTCCCACATGCTCTATGGAAACTTCTTCAGCTGTTCATTGCTTAAAACTTCCAAAGACTCCCACTCTCATGTATGATTTTCTCCTGGCACCACCTGTTTGCAGAGCATCCAGCCCTAAAAATGTTTCTTTTCACGGAGGACTATTTGCATGTGAGACAGTGTATGTCCCCTGTTCCGTCCTTTGTGAAGGGCCAGAGTGGCAGTACTCACCTCCTTCACCCCTGAAGCTCTCCGAAAAACTTGAAAGATTTCAAAACCATGAAATGGTTTTGAAAATGAAACGGGGGTAGAGCCTGTTCCACACTTAGCTGAGGGTTCAGCATCTGTGCAGTCATGACATGATTGGCATTTGTGGCCAGATCTGCTGCTTTGGTGCCGGAATCAGGCTCCCTGCCTTCACACCAAGACATGTTTGGGTTATGCCCTTGGGATGCTGAACCTGGGAGGTGCTCTCCACCCATGTTACAGACCTACCCCACTAAACCATGCCATACCATGCCATGCTGTGGAGGCTGGAGCAGATTTGGCTGCTGGAAATAGTGTGTTGCAGTCCCTGCAGGCTGAGGAGAACACTCAGCTCAGACCCTCCATTTCTGCGGAAGCGCTCTGACCACACAGCTGTGACAGCACTTTTAAAGAGGCCTCTGCTCTGGTGGGTGCCTGACCTGAGATCATGACAGAAAAGGTAAAGGGAGAAGGAAGAATGCAGAGCCCTAACTCCTAAGCTCCAGGGAGAGACTGAACTGTCTGCCTGCTGCCTAAAGGCAACTCCCTGTGCTGGGTGATGGTTTGTCCCCTGGGATGCCTCCTTATATCAGCAGAATCCAGAAACCAGAACGCAGTCCTGGGAGGCACCTCAGTTTCTTGCTCTCTGGATCTGAGAAGGCAGCTGCCGTGACCAGCATGAAGCTTACACTTTGTGTGGAATATTTGTTCTCCTTGACAATGTCCTATGTAAAAGCCAACCACCAGCTGGTTTCTTCCTGAGGGAATGTCCTTTAGTACTTTGAGAGCCATTCCTAATCCTCATGCCTGACCACCATCCTCACAAACCAAATAGAACCAAGCTTCTGCCTCCTGAAAGATGGAAGTTCATGGCTCATCACCCAGGTGGGTCCTGTTGGTGCATGACAAACAAGCCAGTGAGTCCCAGGAGAAGGGTGCAAATTGCAACAATGCATCGTGTCACTGCTTTGCACTGTCCCTTGGAAGCACTATTTCCAAAAGTGACATGAACAAGGAGTTAACTCTCCTTTGTTACTCAACTACTCTTGGCTTGTTTTGTGTATTTGGTTTGTGTATCTCTGCTCAGCAAAAAGCTGCTCCTCAACTTGTTCACAGAACACCGTTGTTACTATTATCTGCTGCCTGACAGCAGGGTTGTGAGGATCAAATAAGTAGTTTTGAAGCCCTGGGAGAGGGATGAAAGGCATTTGAGAGTAATGAAGTGCCCTACCAAGTGCCTTTGCCCGATTTCCCGGCACACAGCAGCATCCATGTGGGCTCTGAGCTGCGCCTGTTCATTAGGTGGCACTACAGGCCCAGGATTCCACGTACGGGAGCAGTCTCCAGAGGGCTCTGCTGGGTCTGGACACGGGTTTGTAGGCTTGGACACTTCGCTGCCCTCTTGGCATATATTTTTCCTGAGGAAACATGCTGTCTTGACAAATAGTGGAAGAACACATGCTTGGTATTGCAAATGCAAATTGCAAGTGGAAGAACACAGGCTTGGTACAGCAGCGATTGAGATTTCTGATACAGCTGTCCGGGATTGAAGTCTCCAAGAACTGCAGGGGGAGCCTGTAATTGCTTGGGGTAAATCCCTTACTGGGGACCTGCAGGCCACCCTGCTCACCCTGACTGCACCAAGGCAGTGCAACGGGGCTGCTGCTTTGCCTCTGAACTGGGAGACAGCACAGTCAGTGGTCTCAAAGACCTCATCCATTCTCCATCCTCTCCATTCTCCTGTGGAGAGGCCTCAAAGATGATCCAGAGACACATGATCTTCAAGGAGAGGGCACCATGCCACTGTACCTGCTCCTTCTGCCTCTACTGCAGTGGTGCCTGGCACCTGCCCCGGGCCTGGAGCCTCCTGTGCTTTTGAGTAAAAGATACACAACGCATCTCGGGTTGTGCCTTTTCCACTGAAACATCCTCAGCTGAACTCATATCAGGGAAGTGCCTATGCTCTCTTAAAACCCTTCCAGCCACCTTCTTCCTCACCTTGATTTCCTTGGCATTTCCCTGGTTAAATGTTTACACAAGTTTTCAAAGCCAGGGAGTGTGCAGGCAAGATCTGGGAGTGCTTCCCTTGAACAATTTGGTTTGAGGTGTTTTAACTCCCTCCTCCCATGTTGCCAGTTTTTCCTGGCCTGGCACAGTCCTGGCTCTGTTAGGGCACACCTGACTTGGCTGACAACTGACACAGCTCTTCCCATCCCAGTGCTCCACGAAACTGAGCCTGGGCTCCTCCATTCCAGCTGGCAGCTTAGTCATTCTCTAGCCCTGGGTCAGTAACCTGCAGTCTACTCAGTGCCCCTCTGTCTGAAGCTGAAAGATAAATGCCCTTGAAATCTGAAGTAACCACGATGATTTTATTTTGAACAGGAAAATGGACTGTTTTTTCCCCTTATCTAATTGATTAGGAATGTCAAATATTCTTTTCTGTACACTGTGCATGCCTCTTACTTATGTAGGAAGCAGCTGGTCTAGGGAAGGAGCCAAATGCTTTTTTTAACTAGAAAAATTTGAGCTTTCTTTTGGGACTTGGGGGGCTGTCACTGTATTTCATCGTGAGTTGACAGATAGAATCCATCTCTCTGCTTTTCCTTCTGTGTCCTGACATGTCTCTGGGAAATGCTTTCCATGTCCCTGCTTCAAAGAAAACTGCAGGTGTCTGGGAGAATGGAGGCGAGGAGAGGTCATTGGGGCAGCCAGGCCAACGGGGTGTTCACAGCTCAAGAGCCACGTCTGGGCACCTGACTGACATTAGAAAAAATCTTGGCTTTTGTCTGGGTGGATTTCTGTCTACTTCTATTTTTGCACATTGCTGAGCAGTGCTAGATGCAGCAGTTACTATCTAGAGGATGATATTAGCTTTGCATCCGCGTGACTTTCTAATTCTTTCTGTAATGGGCTTAAAATGGAGTGTGTGTTCCCATTTCTCTCAGTAGACAGTTATGCTTCCCATCTGAAATTATTCAGCCTTACACTGCACTTCAGAAAAACCTTTCTTAGGAAGAGCCTGAAACTGCAGCGTAGGTAGATTTGTTTCTGAGCAAAACTGTTGCTTCAGGAAGATAGACAGGTACGGCACCGTCTACTTGCAAAACCCAATAGAAGGATGGTTCTTGGTACAGTTTGGCCAAATGGGTGATTGAACACCCTTAAAAGATGTAGGACTCTGTAGGATCACTGGTCATTGTAACCCCTGGAAATTTAGGTCGAGAAAGTTGTCAATGAATAGAATTATTTTGTAGGATGACTTGTAAAAAATAAAGTAGATAGTCAGTCACTGTAAAGCTGTCATTGTGCACCTGCCTCATCCCAAAGCAGACTGCTGCAACTCCTCATGACCAAGGCCAGTGATATTCACAGAATCCTAGAATGGTTTGGGTTGGAAGGGACCTTCAAAGATCATCTACTCCAACCCCCTTGCAATGAGCAGGGACATGTTCAACTACAGGAACCTGCTCAGAGACCTGTCCAAGCTAATCATGAATGTTTCCAAGGATATGTCATGTACCACCTCACTAGGCAACCTTTGCCAGTGTTTCACCACCTCATAAAGCCTTCTATCTAATCTAAATAGACCCTCTTTCAGTGTTGGGAGTTGGTTGTTTGTTATGAGGGGATGTAAAAAGACATGGTAATGAAAACATTAGGAAGTAATTTTATCTCCAGTAACATCTCTGTTCACTAAAGGAGAGACGAGCAAGGGGTCATGCACTGGTGGATCACTGAGCTACTGGGGTTGGCATCATCTGCAGGAGGTTTCTAACTGAGTGAAGGGAGCAGGGAGATACCAAACAGATGGGGTAGTGTCCTACATCTCCTTTTATAAATGTTCATGTGATTTCTCAGCACTCAGCCATGGCTGATGTCACCACCATTGCTTCCCTCTTTCTGTGATACAGATGAACTTGGCATCCAGATGAAAAATCACGCATCCCAGATGTGTACCTGGTGCAACTGGGGGACAAAATAGAGCTAGGGATGGACTTTACCAGTCAGAATAGCACATATTCCATGTGACAGGTTGCTATGGGAAGTGATCATTCTGATAGTCACCTTGAAAATACCTGTTTGTTGAGCTGGCATGGCCCTGACACAGCCCTGAACAGGCTCACATGTGAGGTGACCAGCAAAACACACCACTTATCTACATAGGCCTCTAAGTCTGAGTCCTGAGGAACATTAAAAATTGTTTAAAGGGCACATGCACATCCTGATCTGAATATACTCCTTCTGTATTCTAGTTGTCTAGTGCTTCCAAGTGCCATTTGAAATGTGGATTCATGGTTGTTATTGGGGCTATGGCCAGAATGACACTCTTAAAGCTGAATGTTCAGCACTAACTGAGCTGCTGAATGCTGCTTGATGATCTTGTAGGGACCAGGGAGCTGAAAAATCTTGATTTCACCTGGTCTGCCAGAAAATACTGGGATTTATTTAATCAGCTAGCCAAACAACCTACAGCATCTGCTCCCCTAATAGAAGAGGCTAAGCAACAAACATTTGCTGGATAAAAGTTTCCACCAAGGTCTTGTGGGCACGAGGGAGATCTGCCAGCAGCGTTGCTCTTTGTCACTGAGACCTGGTGTCCAGGGGCTGCCCTGGACATAGGGGCAAATATGGACAACCTGGTTGTTCCCACCAGGCACGAGGACCCCCTGTATGTACACAGTAATTTGGCCTAAGTGTTTGGATTTGTCTTTTCCAGGTTTTTACTTGTGTTATCAGGAGCTGGTGAATTGCCAAAGGTTTGGCAGCTGATAAAAATAAGTGCCATGCCAGATCCAGGGAAAACCCCACTCTCTGATGTGAGTTGCTAGCCCCAGCAACTCTTTCCTGTGTTTTGAGGTCCCTGAGGGACATATTCTTTGACAGCTCTGCTGAAGGACAAGGCGTACTCTGCATGTTGAGCAAGATGGATTTTGCTGAGACAGTGGTTCCCATGATCAAGTTTAAGCAATAACTGTAGCTGTTAAATAAATCAAGAGAGGAGCTGTGCTCATGGACTTGCTGCTGCTTGTCATACACTGGTACATTGTACTCCTGAGGTGGGATTCTCTGTTCTTGGCATTTGCCAGCTAAAATTTAAGCACCCTAAATTGAGCTGAGTGAAAATGAAGCAGTCAAACACTAACAGCCCTTGTCTCTTTCTCTAGACAAAAGAGAGTGTTGAGCACTGCCACAGCATGATTCATCCCAAACTTTAAAAGTTTAAGCCAGGGCATCAAGTTCTTTTTCTGGACACGCCCACCTCACTCTGTAGATTATTGAGGGAGATGAGACAGCTGGCTGAGACTTCAGAGCCAGTGGTAAGACATCTGTTGTAAGGTGAATCCCACTGGTGTCCAACACAGATTTAGGAATGCTTGGAGGGCACAGCGAACACAGGGGCAGTACAAACACTCAGACTTCTGCAGGGCTGCACGCTATGTTCTAGCTCTGCCCCAATTTCCTCCCTAACTCCCACTAATCCATCTCCAGCACCTCTTTGACACGGTTAACTTTGTTCAGAAACCATATTTCACTGACCAAGCTCTTGGTCAGTGACATTGCTCTGACTGCTGATGTGACTGACCACATACACCCTTGTAGCAGGGGACAGGCTCATCTTCTGATGGGAGAAGAACAGACCAAAACAGTGCCAAGAAGATCTGACCTTCACAAAGCATTTGTTTTTACCCAGAACACAAATCCTTACTCAGAGGCAGGAACTGACATTTGAGCCCAGACAATGCAGGTAGGTGGGACCTTGGATCTGGCTCTTCTGGATTGCCTCAGGAACGTCAGTGTGCAAAGTCAGTCCTTGAAACAAATGAGTTTGCTCAACTTCAAGTGTCAGTGGGCAAGTACACCAAATACCTATTAGACCTGCCACCTGCTGCTCCACTGCTGCATCTGTCCCTCTTGCCTTGTGCCAGGACAAGGCTGGCCAGTTGAGTGAGCTGTTGACTGAGTGTTGAGCCACTGGGTCCATTTTGTCCAGCAGCCTGTGTCCTCATGTAAGAAAGCAGAAATCTGATGAGGCACATATGCAGCTGAAGTGATGTCATTTTGTCATTTTGTGTACAAAGGCCTCAGTTTGGTTTGTCCTTTGTTTGGTTGTCCTCAGAAAGGACAACTCCTTTCTTTCTTGCACCTGTTATTTAATCAGCAATCCCAACAATCAGACAAAAGAGATACGGATCTGATCAGCCCCTTGGAGACTGTTGATTGACACTGCCAACAAACAAGAGGCGTGGTATCTCAGATGTTAAATTTTTCAGGAAAGAAGTTAGAATAAACAAAACTAGTTTTACTTGGATTCTTCTGCAACACAGACATTTAAATACAGTCAGTTGGGTGCCAGTGACACTGTCATTGGGAAGAGAAATCCTGTAGGAAAGAAAACTGACCACAAGCCAAATGGGAACTGAAGAGCCAAGGTGCAAGTAACAGGGGTTCCCCTCATCCCAGTCTGGAAACCTGGCCAGAAATGTCATGAAGCCATCCATCCCCCGTGTAATGTACATTGTTCTGTTATTCTGTTATATTTGACCTGGCAATAAATCAGCATGTGCGATATGGCCGCTGTGATTAGTTGGTATGGATGCCTTCACAGCCTGAGAATGGTTACATGGCAGTGGTTTGGGATGGCTGCCTAGCTTACCTGGAGGAGCTGTTATCCTGCAAAGGGTGGGAGAGGTCAGGAGAAGTGCTCAAGGGCCTGCTGGTCCCCGCCAGAAAGCTGCAGGGGAGGTGAGCAGCCCAACCCCAGGGCGTTTACTCTTCCCCGGTGCTGGGAATGGGCAATCCATGGCAGTGGGGATGAGCAGCAGCCCTGCAGTGCCGATGCTCCCCGGGAGCCATTTGCACTGTCTGAGCCCCACACAGCAGGGGAGAAAAACAAAAACCGGCCCAGGAGGGCCATGTTGTGAGAAGGAAGTATTATTTAACGTGCATTGTGTTGGGAAAGGAAAACAAGGGTCCTGGCACGGAGCCAGGTCCATTGGCCTCTTTTTTTTTTTTTTTTTTCTCTTTTCTATTCTTCTGGGCAATTGTTCTAGTGAGGACAATTTTTTTGGTTGTTTTTTTGCTTTGTTTTTTCTTTGGTGTTTTTGGAGTTGACAATGCACGGGGTAATTTCTTGGTGCTTTTCCTGTGTTTTGGCACAGGGGCTGCCCGAACACTTGGCCATGTTTCCTGTGGCAGAGATGCCACTGCCAGGTCCACTGGCACCAGCACCAGCACTGGTCCATGGGTTGCATCATCAGTTAAACAGGGGCTCCTTGACTGCCCCAGAGCTGGGGGGCAGGAGGGAAAGGCAGAAGTGTGGGCAGAGAGGTGAGTCAGTGTGGAAAGGCAACACACATTTCTGCAGGGTGACTCACCAGCCCTTAGGAAGAAAAAAAAATAAAAAAAAAATCCAGCCAAATTCTTTTAGGGAGGTAAACAAGGTCACACAGCGCGGCGAGATCCTGTTTACCTGAGACAGGACGTCTTTGCAGAGCCTGTGCTGGAAGCAGGGACATGTTGACTTGACTGAGGGTGACCAACGCAGGGAAATGGGACTGAGGGCAGCTCTCAGCCTGCAGACCCCAACTTCACCACAGCAAGGAGGGGATGAAACTTTGCTCTGGGCTGGATGCTCTGCTCTGTAGAGGCTCTCCCTGACACCCTGTGGCTCTGCCAGGAGGGAGAGCAGGAGGAAAGGGACCACTGGGGGTTGATGGCAGGGCTCTGCTGACACTCGATGCTCACCTCCAGCCTTTGCCATGCTGGTGGCCTTGGAAGATCTGACCCACTGCTCCCCACTCGCCCATACCCCATCACGAGCGAGTGCTTTCCCCACGGCCGCACAGGGAAGTCCCGGTGGCCACACAGTTAATGAGAGCCCATTCCAGACGCTGAGTGAGTGTTTTTTCCTGATAACAAGACGTGTGTGAGTGTACGTCGCTGTCGCTCGGGTGAATATCCTGTTCTTGCGACGGGCCAGGGAAGCGGGGGGCAGCCGGGGGGGACAGACGGGGATGGGACAACAGGGCAGTGTGCCGGGATTTTGCATTCCTGGCATTCCTGTCTTGGCCTGCAACTGCAAAACAGCCCAGTGGGAAGAACAGGGCACCCACTGGATGAGAAAGCCCAGCTCTCTTTCCCAATGGAGTGTGTGCATGGGGAGGACAGGTATAAACAGGAGCAGAAATTCTCCTGGTGTAAACACTTGAATTCAGCTCACAATAATCATATTTCTGTTGCTCCTTCTTTGACAATCTCCAGCTCATCAGCTGGACTGCACTTCTCACTGTATCCAGACAAGAGAAGGATGCTTGGCATTTCCTCTACTCCCAAGTGGCTGTTGGGAACCATCATGATGATGGAGGACACCACTCTTTTTCCCTCAGCATTGCTTCAGCTCTTGGGGGTGCAGGAAAACCCCCACAGCCCTGCTTCATTCCCAAAGAAAGCACAGAGCCCAAAAGTGCCCCTTTGCTGGCTGCCTCGACCTGCTCCCAGCTCCTCCACCCTTGCAGAGGTGAGCCAGGATCAGCAACTCAGATATTTCTAGAGCTCTTTTATTTCTTCCTTTCTGGCTTTTTTTTTCCCCTTTTTTTTTCTCTGACATGCCAAACCAAACAAGGCCAGTGCTGACCTTCGGCCAAAGCTATGTCATGATGGTTTTGTCCCACAGCCAAAATCACAATCCTCAGGTCTTGTACAACCAGGTACTTGGAAAAAAGAAAGAGCTCTTTCTTCTTTTAAAGCACACCCCTGTTTCACCTACTCCAGCTTCCCACTTTCCCCTTTCACAGACTTCTGTGGTTTGGTACCTTTCTCAATGAAACAGGCACATGTCATAGCCCCACTGACTGCTGAAAAAGAAGGAGAAGGAGACTCCCCAGCTCCCACCACCAGCCACACACACATGTGTTATATTGGAAGAGGAAGGGACCCCAGGGAAGACAGAGGACAGTGCCTTTGGTCACATGCAGAACATTGTTTTTGAGGAATTGAAAGCATGCTATGTCCGCAAGATTTAAAAAAAAAAAAAAAAAACCAAAAAAGGATGCTTCTACATTTTAGGAAGTGGCCAGCACAGCCATTCTTAGGCCTGGACAGGCTTTTGGGAAGCTCTCGAGGGAGTCCTGGTGACAGACCTCCCTGCAGCCATTGGGAAGAAAACCTGCCCTGTGCAGTTTCCATACCCATGGCTGGGCATGCAGCCGCAGTCTCAGCCTCACCCCAGCCCCTGGTGCCTCTGCCCTGGCACTGCTGGGGTGAGGAGCTGGCGAGGTTTGGGGTTTGCTTGTTGCTTGGCTGGGGGGTGGACACTTGCCTCAAGCACTGTGATTTTGGTAGGTCTGTGTGTTTCTCTGCTGCGTTGCTGGTGGGGGAGTCCCTGCAATACCAGGTCAGGGAATCTGTGGGGACTGCAGTCAGCAACAGCTAAGATGCCTTTGCTCAGCAGGGAGGCAGGTCCGTGCTGTCTCAGGGCCTGTTTCTGTAGGGAAGAGCTGCTGTGCATCAATCCCAGTTTCTTCCCAGCATGGAAGGCCTTTTCATCCCTCCCTAGGAGGGGATTAAGCTGTGCTGCAGAACAGTGCTGAGTACAGGACAAGGCAAAGGGGGCCTCTTCACTTGAAACTCATCCTCCAGTGCTGCACAGAGCCTCCCTCCAGAGTTGTTTATTCCTAAATTCATTACATTCAACTTCTTTGAGAAATGCCTTTGACACCCGCAGCTGAGGAGAGCCCTGTTATTGGGGAAAGGCAGGAAGATTTTGGAACAACATGTTGACAAGTGCCTTAAAAACCTATTTGGGTCTGTAGGAGAAATGGTGTCAACATCAGACACTTGCTGGCAAAGTCAATCCCATCCTGAGATTGCTTGGGAAGGGGTGTGTATGTGTCATGTACTGCCCAGAGAAGAGGTCCAAAGATCAGGAGCTTAATCAGAGGCACAAAAGCTCTAGTCACTCAGGGATTTCAGCCCAGAGCTCCCAAGCAATCCAGCTCCCTGGGAATGGGAAAACCCCAGCAGGGATTCGCTGGACTCTCAGAGGATTACAGAGTGAATGACTAAACCTGTTAGGTCACTCGAATGATCTGATTCCTTTTATGGTCAAAATCAAGTGTCAGAAACACAGATTTCCTCTTTCCTTAGAACTGGGTTTTCTCAGTACCACAAATCAGAGGATGCAATGCTAAAATTAAGTGTCTGAAAGCACATGCATAGTGTTGCAATCATGCTGCCTTGCCCACTGGTCTGTGTAATGCATGAGTTGGGTAACAAACAATAGAGGTTGGAAATAGCCAGGATGGAGATTTCCTCTTTCAGATGGAGAATTGTTTCCTTGACTGGTGCGTGCATAAGCCAGGTGGCAAAATGCTTGCCCCGACCAAGTTTCCTGGCAAGCAGGAGGGGTCTTTGGGTGAGGGGTGGAAAGGAGTGAAAGAAAAAGTTCCCAAAAAGCAAATCCTTCCTTTGGGCTTGACCTTCATCCTCCCACTCCTTTACAAGTTCACTGTGTCTCTCCGTAACTGTTTCTGGCAGCTCCTCTTGAACTTCTCAGGTCCTTTCTAAACCTGTGCATGGGAACTCTGGGCAGCCCATACCAGCCATGGAGAACTGAGATGCAGTTGCCCATATCCAAGGACCTCTGCTAACTGCCAAAACCTGGCACTGTGACCTCTCCCATGCAGTGACATGTACCCCAGTCCTGCCAGCACTGGGGAGCAGCAGACCTTGCAGCTCTCCCCAGTTCAAGCAGTGCAGTGACCACCTCTCTCAGCCTGCAGAAGGGCCAGATGGAACCTGCTCTGGCTGAGCCCAGGCATCCAGGTCTCACAAGGCCCTTGTTTCCCTCTACTCCAGCTCCATAAGGACTGATCACACCTGAAGTTCAGGACTCACCCACCTTACTCCCAGCTCACACTGGTGACACTTTGGATTTGTGGCCACAAGTGTTCCAAATGCCAGCAGCGATGACATCCTTCCCCATCTGCATCCCAGCACAGAAAATGCATCCCAGTGGGCACAGCAGCACCGTGCCAGCTCCCAGCGTTTGCCGCCCGAGGGCCTCCATTTCCTGGACGGGTGTGCACATGCACCCAGATTCCTTGGAGGATTTTTTAATCCAAGCTCGTAAATATTCACATTTTCCAGCTAGGAAAAAAAAAATAATCCCCTGTTGCTGGCTGTCCTTCTTCAGGGATTAGTGGTGTCTGGCACCAGGAAGGCTTCAAGCACCCAAAGCTTCTCCGACACCCTTCCACCCAACCCTGGTCTTTCCCCAAAAAGAGAAGCAGCTTCTTAACCCAAACCACTACAGTCAGCTAACCTGTTGCTTGGGAAAAACCACACAGGATGAACTTGCAATGAAATATTCCACTTTCTAGGTTAGAGCAAGGAGGGAAGGGAACAGGGTTCAGTCCTGTGTTTGGGGGCTGCACCTGGCTTCTCATCTGTGTTCAAAGTGGGAAACTGGAGCAGATTTTGTGTCCCACATGGCAACAGCATCTGGCTGCTCCTTCCTGCCATGAGCTTTGAAATCATCTACAAGACCTGAGTAAATAAATAAGTACAACAATAGGTCACAGCATACCCAGTGGGACTGTCAATAGAAGAGGGAAAATACGTATCATAGGGAAAAAACTGCAGATCCTGTTCAGCTGCTCCTTTCTGTTTCATTTAACACTCTTGAAGGTGGCCATGCTGGGAAAATGCCTTATTCAACTAATGGGCGGTTCACACCTGGCTCAGTGGAACCAGTGGAGAGCCTCATCCCAGCCAAACCTGAATGCAAGGAACACCTATTTCAGTCCTTTCACAGCCATCTGACTGCATCTCACTGCAGCTGGAGAGATGCTCTGATGTGTAAAGCATCATCCCTCCCAGGGGACAACCTGCTCCACTGGCTGTCACCTCACTGCAGCAGGCACTGGTCCTACCCTTCATGGACCAAGAGCCTCATCTGGATTTGTGCATCCTTCTGGGAAGGAGCTGTTCCTCATCCAGCCTGGGATGCTGGAAAGCAGGGTCCTCTGTGAGTGAGAGGTGTGCTCCTGCTTCGCTCCACTGGCCAGAACTGCCTCAAACTTTCCAGGGCAAGGCTCTGCTGTGATTGTGGTGTTTTGTCCATAGCTACCAGGTTTATGGGACACCAGGGAGACCCCCTTTTCCTCCCATCCCCCTCCCAGTACAAGCATTTTGTTTTTCTTCTTAATTAGTGGAAAAAATTCCTGAACCTGTTAGAGGGAAGGAAGGCCTTTCTCTCTCTCTCTCTATCTCTCTCTCTGTCTCTCTGTGTCTCTCCTCGGTCAATTACTGAAATACAAACAATATCCGTGGTCATGGTGAAACATTTTTTCCACCTAAATGTCACCTCTGCAGATTTTAAAGGCACAGGCTGCTTTGCACAGTCCCTCAGCATGAGAGATGCCCAGGAGGCATTGTAGGCACCCTGCAGAAATGCAGGCACTTCCCAGAACTTTTCCTCACAGACATCAAGCCAGTGTGTGCAGCGTCATGGCAAACCCCCCTGCCCTCCTTTCTGGGAGAAGCTAACACCCCAACATGCCCAAATGCCAGCTCTCCTGAGCACTCCCAACCTGCTGATATCCATGAAGCCTGCTGACATCCCCACCCAAGGCCTAGGGAGTCCTGAAATCCCCTCTGTGTGGGGATGCAGGTGTGAGGAAGAATTTCTTTCAGGGAGCACACTTTGGTTCAGTCATCAGCACTTTTCCTGTGCTGACCTCATTTACTTTCGTCTCTGATGTTGTTGCTCACTGCTGAAGAGACCAACAGTAGCTGACACCATCTCCTCTGCTCTTCCCTGGGTCTGTGCTGAGATTCCTGCTGAAAAATAATTTCTTTTCATGCAGAAAAGAGCCAAGCAGGCGCTGGGTTTGGGGACCAGAGCCTGCCTTTACTGACTGCATTGGTCAGCTTTGGCCAGGGCCAAAGGTCGGGACATTTGGGAACTTGGGAGTTTCCAAAGCTGCTGGGACAAGACCTGTGGCCAAGCTGCTTGCCTGGTGTTTCTGCACCATTCACTGAATTTTTGCAGCATGTGCAAAAAAAAAATTCACAGCAAACATTTTGAAAAGTGCATTGACTGTCAAACCACAAACCTCCCTGCTGCCTGGGTCGCTGCCGTGTTTGGGTTGCTGCTTAATCCCTTACAAACAGCTTTATTGAGATAGTAATAACATAGTAATAAAAAAGGGGGTTGTTTCCCTGGAGGCTGCCTTTACTCCAGACTTTGCTGTGAATCCAAGGCAGTCCATCATGCCAGAGTCCTATATGGAATCTGCCTGACTGGGGGAGGAAAAATAGTAGATGAGCCCTGCCATAATTTTATAATTTGGTATCTTTAATCTCCTGGCTCCTCTGCCAAGAGCTTCAGGGATCCTCTGCTGTGCCTGTTAACTCCTTGTGTTAACCCAGTGTCAGCACTCCCTGCAGGGAGGCCACAGCATTTGGGGTTACCTCCCGTTCCTCTTAGCACTCAGTTTTTCACTCTGCCCTTTGACAAAATCCACAAACAGCTGAGGCTGCCTGGCTTCCTTGCAGTGTCTTTTAAGATGGGAAATTCCCAAGCCTGCAACAAATTCACTTGGTCACAGGCAGATCATGGATCAGGGAGGGGCAGCAGCCTTTGGGCTGGCTGAAGGTGAGCGAGGAACAGCTGCATGCTCAGGCAATGAGTTTTTGTTACGGGGTTTTTTCCTAAATAGCTTTCAATTCTTCATATTTTCCTCCTTCTTTGTACCCTGCTTTTCCCTTGGCATAGCTGGCCTCTCCATCCCTGGGGCCCACCAGATATTGGTGCATGGACAATGAGATGGGGCCACACTCCAAATCATCCTTATCCCTCCCTGGGATAAAGAGGGAAAGCACTGATTTCCACTGAGCTGTCTCCAGGCAGGTCTGGATCCTGGGCAGGTGAGGCAGCAGGACACAGTGGCTGTCATGGTGGGGGCACAGCTTATGCCAGGGAGG
This sequence comes from Peucedramus taeniatus, assembly GCA_013400575.1. Classification (NCBI taxonomy): domain Eukaryota; kingdom Metazoa; phylum Chordata; class Aves; order Passeriformes; family Fringillidae; genus Peucedramus; species Peucedramus taeniatus. Next base: position 394,298 of record WBNO01017539.1, on the reverse strand, counting down.
CACGAGCTGAGCACAGGGGGGAGAATGCCTGCATGGGTTTTGTGCCACATGGCTGGGCTGGAGAAGGCTCTTCCTTCGAGCCACGGCCAGGTGTGGGGAGAGTATAAGCTCTTTGTATTCCTGAGTACCAGCAAAAGAAGCCGTCAAGGGTTTTCCCTGGCCTGTTCTTGCAAACTGATTTTTCACTTCATTTACCCATGAGACAGATTTAGTGTTGCTAACTAAATGCTAATGTCAATGCTAAGAACTAGGAAGTCTGGCTCTAGAACACAGGAGTGTGCTCCTTGTGCCTGAATAGCCCCCAGCCTTGCTCTTCCATCTGTGCTGCTTTCAGGAGCACACTCCGTGCTATTGGAGAGGGATCACTGCTGCAGCCTCTCTCCACTGCCTGGAAGGCTGGATGTGTTTCCTCCACCAAAAGATGAACCTCCTGTTGAATGACATATCCTGAGACTGGGCCTTTAGGTAAAGCAGCAGCTGAGCAATTAAACCAGAGACAGTTGCCAAAACTCCCCGGCACATCTGAGATCACCTGTAGCAGTGGTGATCAGTTCACCAAGCTGCAGGAGACAGTTTCCAGCAGCATGATGCCAGGAGTTATTTCCTGGCTTTATTAAAGTTTATTTCCAGGATTGAGTAAAGCCTGGCTTTGCAGGATGGGTGTAAACCACCTGCTCCAGCCTTGAGAAGTGACACAGGTCCCTCCTCCCTGTGCTCCATGCTGAGCCATGCTGAATGCCCACCAGGGTGCTGTGGCAAGCAAGCAGCATCTAAACAGGCTCCTGGACAAGCTCCTGGACAAGCCTCTGGAAAAGAAGCTGCTGCACGTGGGTGCCAGGCACTGGGCAGGGCATGGCTCCAGGTGCCACCTTGCTGAAGGCTGATTCCAAGCTGTTAAAAGCACAGGGTGCACTTGCAAATGGGGTTGCCTGGGGGCCTCCATGGACAGGCAGTATGCTGGACCCTGGGACACTGAGCCCTTCCTCCCACTCCCCGGTCCAGGATGATGCTCCCATGCTTCCTGTGCCTTGCTCCCCTCTTTGCACCCTTTTTTTCTCAAACTCCCAGGCCCCCAAGCCCAAAGAAGTCTCGTGCCAAAAATCTTTCTTTTCCCTGAATTATCCTCTGGAAATCAAAGTGGGGATTGTGATTTTGCCTGTGTTTTCATTCTTGGGGGCAGAAAGAGCTCATGGTTACTCCCTCCCTTTGGGGGATCAGAGAAAACAGGTCATCACCCCAAAATGAACCGTGTCCAGTAAGGTGCACACCTGGGAGCATTGGGCTTGTCCTTTAAGGATTACTCCTACACATTGCTGTCCCCAGGTTCACCACTGCAGCACAAGTCTCTGCTTGGGTCTGTGTTCCTCACAGCTGAGACATGTACTGAGGGTGCTGTGCGTGTGCCAGGGAGATGCCAAAATTGAGGCACAGGGTAGGACCTGCCTTTGCTCCCCACAGCATGGCACCCAAATCCAGATGTGTGATACCTCCCTTGATGGGAGGAAAGGGAAATGCAGCATCCTTTCTGACCAAGGGAAGGACTGCTGTTGTCTAGACGATGTGACTGAGGAGGGAAGGGGCCAACTGTTTGTACAGCTTTGGGAAGTGTAAACAGCACCGACTGTCCCAAGCCCTTCAAAGCAGAGGAATCCGGAGATGGGATGAAAGCACAGGGAAATTCTGGCCGGGTGTCCTAGCAGAGGAGAAGAGGACCTCTTCAAGACAAAATCCCAGCACCTGGGTCATTTCAAACCAGCCCAAGTGAGGAAGGAGGAGCACAGCACGGCTGGCCGTGGGCAGGGCTGTGCGTGGGCTCTCAGGACTTTCCCAGCTTTGGTTGCTTCTCTCTGCAATCTCAGAACAAGTGTCCTGGAAAGGAAGCTGGAGGCCCTGGAAATCCTGCTGTGCCCTGCAGTGAGCTGGTTTGGCCTCTGCTTTTCATTCAGCTCACAAAAGAAAGAGAAAATGCTGTTCAAGAGGTGATTTCCTTTTTTTTTTTTTTTTTTTACAACTTTAAATACAGTACTGAGTATAAATTAATCTTACATTAAAAAAAAAAAGGCAAAAAATTTAAAATAAAATAAAACAAAACCTCACCATATTTACAAACCAAAAGAAACAGATTTTGGAACAGGGTAAGAAATTGTCTTAAGACTTGAGGGCTTGGGGCTGGAAAGAGGGAGCAACGTGCTGCCTTGGCAGTGGTATGAGAAGTGCTCTGAACTTGCAGGAGGTGAGGACTGGCTCCCTCCACAACTTGTAAAAGTTCCCAGGCTGTGGCTTTGGCTACTTTCCCCATCTCCCTCCAGAGCTTTACGCCACAAGAAGGGTGTGTATGCGAGGGGAGAAGCACCATGTGATTGCTCTGGGCAGGCATTTTCTTCATGTAGGGAGCACCGAGCACAGCACAATCCAAGACCCTGACTCCAAGGTGATGGTGGGAATTCCCATCACATGTAAAAATTCTGCTAATGGCTGCTGACTATTACCTGTGCAAAACCAGCCCTTGTCCACACAGTCCTCCTCCCTCCTCGAAGACAGGCAGCGGCCCAGGAGGACTCTGCAACTGACCCTCCAGCTATTCTCTGAGTCCTTCTCACTTAGAAGGGCTCATTTCCGTCTCAGATGGCTGCTGCCAACTGTGAAGACCATCCTCATTTCTTTCTCTATACCTACACAGAGCTGTCCACATTGTGGATCCACTTCCAAGCTAAATGGGTTGGGAACACTGGCAGGGAAAGATTAGTGGAGGCATAATATGCAGGACATCCAGGAAGGGGTTAAAAGCCACATGGGAATGACATGATTCTGCTTTCAAGACCACAGAGCAGGCAAGGACAGCTCACTGAGATTAAGTCATGCTTCTAAGTTTGGCTATCCTTGGTCTTGTTGTGGTGCCACTTCACCTCCTGCAAGGAAGTTGTGCTGGGGGTGGTGGGGGGGTTGGTGCAGAGTGAGAGAAAAGGGTAATTAGAAAGAAAGAGATCAGATGATGCCTCTGCCTGTCCCGTCCCCGGCCTTGCAGGCACGTTGCAGTAACAGTGTGCTTTTCTGCCAGCCCAGTGAAGCTGATGCACGCACGTGTCTCTGAGCTTCCTGCCACTGGGGAATGAAATCCGTTTAAGAACATATATATATATATATTTATATATGTATGTATAAATACACATACACACGCACACACATGCACACGTATACACACACACACACACACACACACACACACACACATATACACACGCACACATCCAGAGTGAATTTAAAAAATAATTTGAGTCTGAGCCTGGAAAGTTGAATTCTCCACCAGCATGTGCAAAGATGGCTCTCCTTGGCAGGGGCCGGGGGCGTGGAGACGATTCTGCCACCTTGTGCTCCTTCCCCACGATCCAAACACCTTCCAGTCAGCACCAGGAGCAGGGGAAAGAGGGAGTGGAGGGATGCATTTGGCTTGTTTGTTTTGTTTCTTTGCTTGTTTGTTCTGTTCCCCGAGATGTTGTATACCTTATTGGTTTTGGTTTTTCTTTTTAAAAATAAAATATACACACGCACGTTAAAAATATATATCTGTCCAGGTAGGGCCATAAAAGTCCATAGTGCATTTTCCATCCCTGGTCACTGCTCGCAATCTGAGATTTGCCTGTTGCCAAAAGGTAGGTCCAATGCAAGTGTAGATCTCAGCTGGGCCCTCCCAGCCTTACCAGAAGCATGAGGAAAAGGGAGAATATTCCCTTTCTGGCCTCTGTCCATCTGTTTTTCTCCTTCTCTCAGAAGAAATTGGACCTGCTTTCCTCTTCACATTTTCCATCCTGTCCTCCGTAGCAGGGAAGGAATTGTCCTGTTCTCATCGCAAGCTGTGGCTGTTGGCATTCATGGTTTTACTTGTACTTTGTTCTTTTCTCATATATATATATATATATGTAGGTCATCCTCGTCCTTTTGTGGGGGAGGTGTGTGTGTGAAACTTTAAAATTATGCTAATAAATGAAAGGGAGGCTTTGGTGGGAGAAGGTCCACTGATGGAAAGGGAAGCACCAATTGCCGTCTGAATCAGACGTCGAGGCAGATGGACAAAGAGGAAAAGTTGTCATTCCAAGGACCCCATGGGGGATATACAGCAAATATATTAAATAAACCTGGAAGTGAAACAAAACCAGACACGGCATTAGAACATGTAACCCTTTGCCCCCTGCAACTCCCCTCCTATCCCCTTTTCTCCTCTGGAAATATTTGTGCCAAAGAGCCAGATTAGAAGCCTGGGAGGACTTTTGACCTCCTCTATTTTTTCTCCTGAACAGCTTGAGCCAGAGCTGAGATTTGCATGGGTTTGCATCATTTCTACCCTGGGAACTTTAGGCTGGCCAGGAGAATCCTGGGATAATCAGAGCCCTCGTAGTGCTAAGCGTGGGAATCCCAATCTCAAGACACTGCTTGGTGTCCCTTGTCCTCAGCTCCTGAAATGCCACACACTGAAGAAGGGACAGAGCCTGCTGTCCCCTCTCCCAGGGTGAGGGGAAGTGAATGTGAAGTGGTGGCCTGGGCTTATTCAAGTGGCTGTAGCAGAGCTGGAACTGCTGAGTTGTGGGCCAGGGCTCTCCCTGTTAAGCTGTGTCCACTCTCTCTAAATTCAGCTCCCACCAATCTACATCCTGACTACTCTTTCCATCTTTTCTGCACCTTTTCCTCTCATGGGGAGCCAGGGTTTAGCCTCCTTTCCCTTCTACCATGAAATTCCTCTGGTGACGAGGGAATTACTCCTGTTTACACAAGTCATGGAGAGAAGAATCAGACCCTGGCCTGACAAAGTCCAGATCTCTTGCCAGAGATTCCAGTTCTCTGTTCCCCTGGTATGACCTTTCTCATGCACATATGAGGCTTCTCTATAGAAGAGTGATGAACCAAAAGTGTTGCTGTTTTTCAGTCTTTCCGCCAACTCAACTAACAAAATAAAAGGAAAAGTGATCCCTAGAGCAACATTAATTCTTTGTTTTCAGTGGAGAACCAATAGATAAACTAGAACAGGAGTTGCTTCACAGAAGAGATGAATTGCCTGGACCCCGAGGGGATTTAGGTGTAGGGAGAAGTCAGGCTTGTTCTCTGCCTGAAAGGGAGGCAGAGAAAGGAGAGGGCAGGGCCTGAGAGCAAGGATGGCTGCAGCATGATCATTCCAATTTTGCAAAGAGCCTTAATCCCATAAATAGAATGCACATGTTAGCACCCAACATAGTTCTTCCTTCTCCTTCAACCCAAGTTTTGTCCTGCAGTAGCCCCACACTGAACGAGTGGCCAGTGGTGTGGGAAGGGCCCAAGATGCCATGTCCCAGGAGGACATCTCTCCTGAATGGAAAAGCAGCTCGCTGTTACCTGCCTTGTGCTCTCTCTCCCCTGCCAGCACTTCTATGCTATGAGGATTTCTTTCAGCACTTTCTTATCGTTGACATGCTTGTACTTCTTATGTTTCCTCTTCTGTGCCGGCGGCCGGCGTACTCGCCGCCTCTGTGAGACAGCGGCTGTGGTGAACGCCGGGAACAAGCCTGCCAAAACAGAGGGGAGAGTGTCTATACAGCCAGGGGCAGATGGCTCCTGTTGAAATATCCTTCTGCACACACTGTCAACAAAGAGCTCTGCAACAGCAGGGGCCACAAGGCCTCTTTCTGTTCTTCTGTTCCTTATCCTCTGTCCTCCGCAATCTCTGCCCTCTCCCTTTTCCCACCGTGCCCTTCCCCTCACCTCTCACCTTCCCATCCTTCTTTTCCCTCTGTTTCAGCCCCTTCCCAGCAGGCAGACGTCTTGGGAAAAGTCCCTCAGCTGGTATAAACCAGCGAAGGCCCTTGGGATTCACTGGAGCTAAGCAGATTGGAACCAATGGAGGTCTCTTTTCTCTCCCCCCAGCCCCTCTTCTCACACCTCCCTTCATTCTCCTAATTCCAAGTTCCTTACGTCTCTGTTCACGTGGCCCCGGACGGATGTTCCTGGGGGGTGGTCGGAACACGGCTTCACACCGACACTGCACGTGGTCCTCCAAAGGCACAACGACTTTTGTGAATTTTGGCTTCCTCTGGACAAATTCGATCTTGTTCACCTATTTGCAAGAGGAAGGCAAGCAAAGATTAGTACAGCCATGGCTCCCACTCTGTAAAATTAGTCAGTGTCAGTGCAGTTTAGTCATTGCTTTCTTCCTAAAGGGTCAGAAAGCAGCTTGCAGAGCCCTGTTCAAACTCGAAACTCAAACTCAAAACTCAAACTCAAAACTGAAACTCAAAACTCAAACTCAGACTCAGGGGTGGTGTGTATGGGAGATAATTCTGAACATGGGAGATAATTCTGAACATGACAGCAGGGCAGACCCAGACCAGGCAAGTTTGGATGTCTCTGGCTGGTTCCCCTGATCCTAACTATTGCCAGAGCTTAAGCAGGATGACTGGTTGATCAGAGAGAGAAACATGCAACATGCAGGATATGCTAGCCTGTTTCTGACAGATGCGATGAGAGAGACCTGTGGCAACTAGGATAATTCCCACAGGGACCTACAGGAAGGGCAAAAGGAGAAGAACTCAGGTCTGAAGCAAGCTAACGCAGCCTCACCAGCTCTGCTGAGGCCTGTCTGAATTTGTCTCAAGCTCTTTAATAACTTGCAGGGCTGAAGCCCTCGGCTCCTCATAGGAAAGGCGGTGCTCTGGAAATTCCCTCGGACTCTCCACCAGTGCTGACTCAGAGGGACGACTCATTGCTCCACATCCCACCACAGGGCACAAGCTTTCTAGGGGGTCCTCCCACTCCATCAGCAGCCAGGCCTGACCCCACTCAGCTTATCTAACAACTCTGCGGTGCCTGAAGTGCTCCACGAGCTATAAATACTCTGTGCATCTCAGCTGTGCTCACAGCTGTGCATCTGGGATGGAATTCCTCTAAACCCACTGCCCCCAGCAGCATCCCTCAGCCAGCGCCAAAGCAGCCAGGCTGTTTATCTTTCCTTGAAAGCCCACTCCACACGCTTCAGACCACATGCTGCCTGCTAGACAAACACTTCCAGCCAAACAATAGAGAGACCTCTGTCCTCAAAGAAACCATTTCCAGGTCACTTTTTCAGGCTGGCTTTTGACCTCTCACTTGTTTTTTTCCAGAAAAACAACTCCTGCTCCCCCCCATTTTTTCCTCGTTCAGCCTGGCTTTTCTGAGAAAGGAATTTCCTGATGAAAAGGGCTGTGTGTGAATACAATCTCTCCCAGCCAACCTCTGCTGCTTGCCTGGGGGAGTCTCTAATGGCTCAGGCAGAGGATTAGTACGGGATGAATATTATTTTTAAACAAGCTGTCTGGGAGGAAGCTGTGAGGAGATCACTGGTAGCTGTGAGGGGAGGATCAGAGCAAGAGGTTAGCTGTCAGGTGTCTGCTGGCTGATGGGGCAGGTCAGGAGGTAACTGTGTGCTGAGAAAGAGAAGCTATTCCAGCGCACATCTTGGAAAGAAGCTGCAGCAGCAGTGGGGGGGATGGAGACTGACACTGCAAACCCTCCTCTTTTTGCATCAAAACCAGCTCCTGTGATGAATGCACCCTGTTTCTTTTGCTCTAGCACAGCAGACAAGGCCGTCTCGAGCCACAGGAAGGGCCGTGGCATGGAGCTGCAGATGGGGACAGTGCCCTGGAGCTCTGCCTGGTGACAGTCCCCAGCTGCTGGACAGCACCAGCCCTTCCAGCAGCTGGCATGGACGTCACCCACGCCAACGGCTGCGTGGCCAGCACAGAGGGGACCGATGGCTGCGTGAGCCTAGCACCTGAGACCCGCCCGTGTTGGGCTTCGGGGCACAGGGACAGCGGTGGGCCATGGAGGAGGGAGCAGGGGCAGGCGCGTCCCTCACCTGGACGTGCCGGACACGGATCTGCGTGGGGCAGCACTGCACGTTGCGGTTGTTGCAACACCCGGAGCAGCGCTGCACCTCCACGCAGGGTGGCCACACCACGAAGTTGGCATTGGTGCTGTCCACCATGTTGCGGGAGATTTCGAAGACGACCTCCCGCGTCTTGCACTCCGCCAGGACAGCTGTCTCTGCTGCCGCCAGAGCATCTACGGAGGGCCAAGAGAGAAACGGGGGATGAAATGGGCTTTGCAGCTGTCACCAACCTACTGCAGCCACCTCTGCTGCACATGAAGGACCCCACATGGCTCTCACATGCACAAGCACACACAAATGTTCTTTCTCTTTCTCCTACCCCTTCAGCTCTCCCCCTATTCCCTTTCCATGGAGGAAGCCCCAGTACAGTGATGCTTCTCACTGCAGCCCAGGCAGCAGATGACATTGTCAGGACTTGAGGCAGAGCAGTGCACAGAAGTCCAGACTCCCTCTTCTGCCCTTCCAGGGTGAAACACCCAGCTCCCACTCCAGGCCCAGACCCTAATTTTTATGCCTCCACACATACAGGTGCACTATAACCTCTACCCCTAGATCTATATCTCAGACACATATCTGGACCACCTGTAGCTGCTCCCCAACAATCACAAGGTGCAAGACCCCCAGCTCACCTAGGCTTCGTCGCTCTCGAGACAGGGCCACAGGGTTTTGATCAGGCTGAGATGCATTCAGGTTCAGGCTCGAGCTGTCCTGCTCTGCAAAGGGAAAGACATGACCTAATAGCACCAGGTAGAGGCAGGAGAAGACAGCAGGCACTTGTGCTCAGATCACTAGGCAAAGTGCAGGGACGTGGGATAAACCATGGACCCAGGACGTCATGCTAGGTGTAAATCCACAAGCAAGGTCACAGCTGTTCTGGGACATGGACACTCTTTGCTCAGACTAGGCAGCTCAGAGCAACAAGCCTATCTTGAAAGAGGGGACCCAGTCAGGTCTTGGAGAGGAAAACTCCAGCTCAAGAAAGATAAGGCTCCTGTCAGGACTTTCTGGTGTCAGAGAGGAGTTGGAGAGGGATTCAGATTGGCCAGCTGAGACCAGGATAACACCAAGGAGGATCAAAGACCAGACGGGACAAGCGGAACACTTGGTATTTAACACTGAGGTGCCTTGGAACTGGGAGAGTTGGGAGGTGAGAGGGCAGGTGAAGGGGGGATGGGTGGAAGGCGGGGTGCTTGCTTTCTCTCTCCCAGCTCACCTCAGCTGCTCCAGGTTAGAGCAGTTTTATGACAGAAGAACAAAAAAAAAAATTTAAAATTACTTTTCCTCTAGACTACTCTAAGGTAAGAGGCAGGATCTGGAGGTGGTTCAGTCGGTGATGGGAGAGGAAGACCGATAGCATTCAGGCCAGCCCTGAGTGGTTCCCTCCCACCCCACTGCTTTTTCCCATAGGAAGTGCTGAATAGAGAAATGCCCATAATCCCCATGGAGCACTCCAACACGCAGCCCCTCCTGAGCTCGGGACAATGGCTGCGCTCGAAGATAGCTCCCACCCAGCCACAGCTCTTTCCTTCTCTAACCTGCTTTAGCAGCTGAAGGAAACTGAGTGGACGTCAGCATCAAGGGAGCAATTTTCTTAAAGGGAATTAGGGGCCGGTGGAAGATCTCTGTTTATCAGATGTGTGGCGGAGCAGACTTCCCTTACCTATCATGTCCCACTCCTCTTCCTCAGCCCTGCCCTAGTGCTGCCCTCTCATAAAGGGAAGCAAGGAATTTGTTCCCTGCTGAGGTCTCAAGCAGTTGCTGACAGATTTGGGGTGGGTGCACAGAGGCTGCATTCAGAAGGCAGGAATCATGTGCCTGTCAATGAGCAGTCTACATGTGAGGTGGACAGACAGACACCCTTTAAAGTGGCTGGAAAGGTGTGATCCATTCTAGGCACCATTCGTCTCACCCTCAGGCAAACTCCCAAAATGAGAACTGGTGGATCACACTTTAGAAGGGCCTGTGGTTCTCTTTGGGCTAGAGAAGGTGTCTGGATGACTGGTTTACATGGGCAGCCACTGCTTTGTGGGCAACCACAGTTAAGGAGATGACTCCCACTCTACACACTTCTATTGCTGGGCCTGCAGTAGTGCCCAAGGTCAGGAGAGCACTATCTCAGCCCATCTGCCTCCTGGAGCTGCCTCATTCTGGCTCCTTGCGCAGTCAGTGGAGGGAAGCAGCTGTGACACACAAAGGGTGCACAGACAGCACAGGGAATAGCTCCTGCTACTTTGGGATTATTTTGCTCACACACTAATTTGCTAATTCCTTGCAGGGCAAGCAAACGTCAATGCCCCTCAGTCAGTACCTGGGAACAGATGAGAGCCACGGGGTGAAACAAAGAAACAGCTTCACAGCACCACTTTTTGTTTCCCTGACCAGCCTTTCCTATCTGGGACCTGAAGTGAAAGCAGTGACTCAAAGCTCTGCAGCCTTCTCTCATACCCCTAGGCTTCTGGAGCCAACCAGATAAGCCCATTTTATTTCTTAATCATGAGGCTGGTTAATTGTCATGATAGAGATGTATCTGTTCCTTAGACACTGGGCCATGACAGACTGGATTCATCTTCTCATCTGCTCTTTGACCACCCCTCCATCCTGTGGCATTTCATCAAATGAAGGTGGGGGCTGCCTTTGGTGCGCAAGTTGAGTCAATGAGAGGAGAGAAACGGGGGCAAAAAAATAGCAGCAACTGTTGACTCAAAACAAACCTGTTGAGAATCACGTCCCTCCCTCCTCTAGTTTGTCCTTCTACACCCTGGATCAGTACTGAAGACATTTGGGGTGGGGAGGACCAGCCTGGGACAATCCAGCAGGGCTAATTTTGGAAGTTGCCCCATTGTGTGGCTCGTGGACAAGGAGGAGGGAACTGGTGAGGGCAGGGAGCGGCCCTGGCAATGGTGGGGAGCCTCGTTGCCTCTTTCTAAGACAAACAATAGCTGAACGCAGCTGGTGCCCTCCCCCTCGCTTTCCCCCCCTGCCCCTCCAGGGCCGTTTTGAAAGGCAGCGGGAATGCTTTTGAGACTGCGCCAGTGGTTGGACTGGCATAGGAAACAAAAGCAGGAAATTCTGTTCCCCCGTAGATAGTGTCTCGGCAAGGATTACAAAGCTCAAAACAGACAAAACACGAGAGAGAAGTCGAGCTGGGGGGGCTGGGGGACGACGGGCGGGAGCAGGGTTAGAATAGAAAGGAATTTGCTCTGAAGAGACCGTTTATAAATAAATTCCTGGGCCAGCCCAGCCGCCGTGGCGCGTGCTCCAGTTCCCACACGTGCCGACCCCTCCACGCTTCACTGCTCCTGCTGCTCACTGCAGCCAGCCCTGGCCAAGTGACCCCGAGGCCCTGCAGCCCACGGAGCTCTTATCTACAGGCAGGAGGTGAAGCGACACTACCCTGACTTAGCCCCTGCCCCGTAGCTCACCCATGGACACGTGCTCTGCTGCTCTCCTAAGAGCCTTTGGGAGCCCCCGGCGTTTTGTGGATGCCAAACCTGGAAACCCACTTAGCCCTTTCCTCCTCTGTCATCCTATTTCCACCTCCCATTTTGCTGCCTCCTAAACTGATCCTTGTCCAATTCAAGCCCTGCTGACTGAGCATCTTCCAGGGTGAAGAATGGTGATCTCAGTTCCTTGCACTCACCTTGCCCATCTCCTACCATTTTTGGAAACCAGTGTCATGACAGTTAGGAGATCTAAAAAAGCATCTAGTTGCCTCTAACTCCCATAAGTTTCAGGGAGACTAAGTCTGTAAACAGCCAGGTCCTGGCTCCTGAATGGTTCCTATATTTATAAGTCAGTCTGTTGATAGTGTGCCCGCTGAAAAACAGAATATCCCCTCCCAGCACCCCCAAAGACTTAATTAAAAATAGAGGAGTGTTTGGCGAAGAGGAGATTTACCTACGGAGTCTATCCGCAGGGCACGCTGGAGGTCACTGATGGAGCGCACTGAGCTGTCACCCAAAATCTCATAAATGTCTTCGGGTATGGGGTCCCCCTGCCAGACGACAAAAAGAAAAGACAGGGAGAAACAAGCATTAGAGAGATCATCTGGAAATACTGGCTGTGTCATGGAGCAGGAGCAGGGAATCAAGCACGGGGGAGACATGACAGAACCAGCGAAAAGCAAAGATGCGCGTTGTCACGCGTTGGCTTCGAAACCTCGAGGGCTTTATTCCTCATGAAGGCAGGAACCTGAAACCTAAGCAAAAGCAAGAGAGACCCACTCGCTGCCTCTCACAAATCTGTCAGGACACTAAAAAAGCCAAAAAGTGGCCAGCAGAGCCCTGGACACTATGCAAGCAGCCAGCAAAGCTTCTTTCTCCGGTGGTGTATGACTTCTCCAGGTGGCTTCTCATTCCTGCTGCCTGCAGTAAAGGCGTTTTAACAGACTTCCCTTACACTATCAGATAAAACCTTCCCAATATTTCCCTCCGTTATGAAACTCCTTCACGGGCTTTGTCAGTTATCGTGTGTATGTGCGTGTGCGAGCGCGTGTGTTCTCAAACCACAGAGGCCCAATAATATACACCATTTGCATACTCTTTTTTAAGTGAAAAAAAGGCAGGGCTGGAGATGAAGATTGACCTTTGCGGCCGAGGCTGCCCCAGTGTGAGCCCGCGGCAAAATCACAAAAGCTGCAGGGAGGTGAGGGCTGAGGAGCTGATTTGCCAGAAGAAACATATGGGAGTTTGGATGCCATTGCACACCCGCACGAAAAAACCTTAAGTAAGCAGGTTTAGCAACATCAGACAATGGGCCAAATACAGAGTTTGTGCAGGCAGATGCAATGCCATCAGTCTCTTGGGAATTTTACTCTGGCACTAGGCTAGAGCGGGCCCCAGTGACAGCACTTAATAAGAGTACAAAGGAGCAGTATGGGAAAGCAAGTGCTGATTAAAACATACTTCCAAAAGACTAGAAAAAGAGACAGAGGAAAGTACCAGCCAAAGTGTTTGCTTAGCTCCCAGCTCTCTTCATTCAGGGCTACTCAAGCGGAAAAGCTGCTCTTTCAGCCGGGTGCTGGACGATGTCTGAGGCACAGCCCTACGCATGTCCCTGTAACTGAGAGGAGAGCTTGGCCTGTGTGCCTGTGAAACGCAGGGACTTTCCTGTGGGTTTTTATGGACAGTTGGTGGCATGTGTGTGGTCCTCCTACTGTACAGCTATTCCCTCCCTGCCTGCGTTCAGTGCAGAACATTTTCCTTCTGTTCGCAGCAGAGAAAAGACACCAGGCAGGTGGCTAAACATTGGCTTTAAACCTTGAGGGCTTTGGCCCAAACCTGCAGCTACTTTTGGATGGCTGCTTGAGCCTGGCACTCTCTCACACGTGCCTGTCCTTGGCCACCCACCGTTTGCTTCCATAGTAGGACAACAGGAGTGCTCCCTCCTCAGCCCTGCCAGACCACCCTCTAATACTATAACTTTAACTGGGATGCAGTGATGGGAAGGTTGCTGCAGCCCAAGGAGGTTCAGAAACCTCCTGAAGAGAGCTGCAGAGCAGACAACATCAGTGTCCTAAACCACAGCCAGATCCACCAGACAGCTTCAGTCAGACCGAGCTTTCCTGCCCCACTCCATCCCTGTCACTGCCACATCTCACCACAGATCTGGCTGTCTGCCTGCAGCAAAAAGCAGATATTACATCCCCAGGCATTACTTCCTCAGTCTCTGAGGGAGGGGGAAGCAGCATCAGTGATGAATGCACAGCTAGAGACTTGTATAATTCAGGGATCACTGAATAGCTGCGAAATGAAGATGCCTTCTGACATCTCCTGCTGCGTGAGGAAGAGAGGGACCAGCAGCCCAGTGCTGGAGAGGCTCTGCAGCACTTCCCTGCCTTGTGCCACACACAGTTAGTGGAAAAGGGATCATTTGCAATTCCCAGTACTTGCAGTCAGAGCTCAGTGCTGGGTGGTGAAATTGCAGGCTTTCAATGTTTGCACCTGTCAGCCAAATGCGTTTGTGTACAAATGCTGCTCTGCATGGATGCCTCTGGACCTTCCTGACACTTAATACATGTAGGAAATGGAACTTTATTTTAAACTCTGGAACTTGCTGGGGGTAGAGCGTGGGCAGGTGTTACGAGACTCGGCGACTTTGGAAGCGAGCTGGGAGGTGTCACCTTGCTAACTGAGCAGGAGGAACAGATATGAATCAGGGACTGAAAATGCGGGCCCTCAGGAGCTGTGCTTCTGGTGATTGCCTCTAGCAATAAGCTCCACTCCCTGCTCACGGCAGCAGTTTTAGATGCCAATTTTTTCTTGTTGCAGATACTACCAGCATGGCTATGGTGTAACACCAGCCCACACGGCTCATAATCCTGTCCTCCTCCCCCATTTTTGTAAGGCAACTCTGCCAGTGACAACTGCAAGTCTGTGAAGCTCCTTACTTTACCCTTGTAAACCAAGGCCAAGGCTGGCCTAAGAGCAGCGACAAACCTGAGCTGCATGCCTTGTCCTTGCTCCCTCTGGGGTCTGTCACTGGGTACAGCCATGCCTCTGGCCCCCGCCCAAGCCCTGTGCCTGGGAGGCTCTGAGATGGAGCTCAGCCACACCCAGGCTCGGGGCACTTGTGGGATGAGACACAGGGAGGCAGAGGTCCATCCATCACCTCCACCTAGTCCCATGGGGTCAGAAGGTAGAGGAGAATTGAGAGAGGTGGGATCCCCAAGAGACCAGCCCAAGCAGCTGGTGCTTTTCCTGCTCAGCAGCTCCTCTGGAGTTATTTGTCTAACACAGGTTAACAATCTCCTTTTTTAACTGTGCGGCAGATCAAAGAAGACTTTTGTCTCAATGGACTCTTGGCTGGCTGTCAAGTGCCCCAAGGCCTGGCCTCGTGCGAGGCCCTGAATTCTTAGAAGAAAGTTTGTTCTTCCCTCCTTCCTTCTGCTCCCCAGTTCCTGACTCTGACTCTCCCCTGAGACGCAAGGACACCCCCCAGTCTGCCAACCCCACGGCAGGGACATTCACTTCCCTTTCTTGTGCTGGTTGCTGGTGCTTGAGGGGCCATGGTACATCTGAGAGAAGCAGCAGGGCAGCTGCTGCCTGCACTGTGGCTGTGGCACTGGGGTCTCTCAGCACATCAGCTTTGCTCCCCTCCTCCCAGGTGTCCGGCAGCACTGTTTGGCCACTGCAAATAAATGCAGGTGCAGCAGTTCCCCTGTTCCTGCTCCCCACACATGCACTTTCCCAAAATCTGCCTCCTCCCTAGCCACACCACCTCTTGCTCATTTCACAGGAATTTACCCCAGTTTATGCTTTTGAGCACCAGGGATGCTGAAAGGTCCCCTTGCCATCAGAAGCTGCCAAGCTTGTGCAGGGAATGTGGTGCAGTGTTGTGGCGAGGATTTCACAGTCTGGCCTGAAGGTGTGTCTCTTGCTGGGTACAGAGGAGGAGGAGGGAGCAAAGACTGTGCAACTAGCAGGGAAGGCAGACCCTCAGGGCTCAAAGAAATCAGACAAGGATAATCCCGAGGTAAGGACTCCTCCAGGTCCTTTTTCTAAGCTGGTGTGACTGCACATAGAAGGACAGAATGGTATCAGCAGCACCAGTGAAGGGCAGGGAAGCACCCAGCTACTCGCTCCTCTGCCCAGGAGAGGAGGATTTTCTGAGCACCTCCACACTGACCATGGCAAAGGATCTTGGCACCAGGGTCTCGAGTGATCAGCCAGGCAAAAAACCCCAAACAAACAGCATTTTTTAATTCCCTCTGAAGCTGATGTGTGGAGCCTGAGGGGAGACTCCACCGCATTCCCTAGCAGAGGGCAAGACCAGCAGCACCTGCCACCAGCATTCCCCCAGCACAGGGCTGCCACCCTTCCAGCACCACCTCCGGCTACAAGGGACCCCGACAAATGCATGCCAGAGTATTCTGCAGCAGGTACAACCCTCTTCACATGAACCCCTTCCACTTGGAGTCGTGGCTTATGCTTTCCCCCCTTAAAATAATCAAACAATGTTTGATCTAGTCTGTTCCTAAAATACAGCCAGACCTACCCACCCTTTTTCCATTTCAAGAGGGACTCCACTGCTCCTCCACACTCCCCACACACCTCCCCTGCGAGGGCTGGAGGCATTTCCACCCCCGGGGCTGGTTGTGTACCAGCAGCACTGGAAACAGAACAGGAGCCTTGTCATTCCCTCCTGCTGCTGCACATCAGCTGACAGTGAGAGGGAGGCAGGGACGACTCGCCTGGCTCCTTCCACAAGCTCACCCCAGACGTGTCATCCATCCCAGCTTCCACTGCTTTGTCCTTGTCACTGCCTCGTGCTAGGAAGACTAGGGAAGAACGCCGGAGCCTTGCAGCAGGAAGATGCAATGGGGAGCTGGGTCGAGGCTATAAGTGAGCGCCCGGCCACACCCCATTCCTTGGGAATTCCAGAAAGCGCTGCCAATGGGGCTTCACCCCGGCACAACCACGGCTGGCTCAGCCCATCTCTGTAAATGTTGCAAGGTAACTATTACAGCCCGTGGGGCAAATGCAAATAGGTTTAGCATCCTCGCTTCCCAACTGGCAAATACCTTCCCGCTGAGGCTTGTACTAAGAGCTCCAGGGCCCTCCAGCTCCAGATGGGTGTGATCAAAGAGGGAGAGGGACTCAGGAGGCTCCATCTCTTTGCTCAGGGCCTCTGCTGATCAGGAAAGCTACTTGCTCCTCATGCACTTTCTCCGGCAGGGCTGGGGACGAGCTGCAAGCCCCATTCAGAGGATGACTGCTGGTTGAGCAGCCTGGTGGGAGCTGTGCTGTCTGTGCCTGGTGCAGAGGGTGCAACACACTGCCCTCAGAGTAACTGTGAGCACTGGCTGCAGCTTGAAGCACCTACCCAAGCAGAAACGTTCTTGGTTCTCCTGTCATACAATGACAAATATCACAATTCCTCCTGTGAAACCCCGGGCCAGAATTACCAAACTCTAACTCTCCTAGGCTGTCATAGAGTAGTGCAGTATTTCAACCTGATTATGGCAACTGAGTAACAGCTCCTTGGGATCAGACACTTCCATCTTCACCCTTCCCCAGTGTCAGCCCTGGCTGATGTTTCATGCTGCAAGGGACAAAGAGATCTGAGCCATCCACAGAGGAAATACCATCCTCTGCCCGAAAGAAGCATGACCACTGGGTAGCCCACAGCTCTAACTGCTTCCTTTTGCAGCTTGGGCAAGGGCAAAATGGGCCCACAGTGAGGTGACGTGATGCTTTGCACCCAGCCTCTTCTTTGCCATCTCACGAGGGGTGCACCCACTCACCCTGCCCAAAAATGAGGAAGGAAAAGAGAAAAATGATGCAAAAGAAGGGAAAGTTTTGCTGGAAGGATATTTCCTGCCCCTGACAATCAAGCTGCAGATCCAACCCACAGTTTTGCCATCTTGGGTAGAGCTGAAGTGGGAACCCAGTGCTGTGTGGGACTGCCAGGGGCTTTCTGATCCCCTCAATCTGCATGCAATCAGGTGATGAAATGTGGCAGCAGAGGTCAAAGGATTTGGAGGTTTGGGGCTCCTTTTCCTCAACCAGGGCTGGGGATGAGGCTTCAATTTCCACAAAGGGAAACCGAAGTGGGATGGGGTGTTTGTTCAAATCCACCGCCTGGTTTGGCTTCTTCCTGAGCAGGGCATTCAGGACTGCAGGGCACGATGCTTGTGTGACCATGGAAGCACAGCAGACAGTCACCTCCTACCCCTTCCCCCAGCTGGGCACACACCTTGCTGAATATCCCTGCCACTCGGTGTAGGTGCTGTACCTCTACTCACACCGTCCCCTTCCTTCCCCTTTCCACTGCCCCATGCCCTTTCTCCATTGCCCCCCTGGCAATGCCAGGGTGGATTTCACACTATGCATTATCCCAGAGGTGTCAAGAGGGCCTGGTCCCTGCTGCACCCGCACTACCGTGATGCCAAAATCACGGGGTGGGGTGAGAAGCTCAAGGGAGCCGGCACTCGCCCCGGGGTGACAGCCCGGGGCGAGGCAGGGCAGGAAGCTGCGGGTTGCCCGGGGCTCGCCAGCAGCATCCCTGCTCCCACATTGACCGGGGCTGCTCCAGCCTGGTCTCCCCTGCCCCTGGCAGCCGGGGGCACACACGGGGGTGAGTGAATTCCCAGGCCAGCCCTCCTCGGTGGGCCCGTCCCGACGGGAGCGCCCGCTCCAGAGGGGTGTTCAGAGGGGTGCCCGCTCCAGAGGGGTGTTCACTCCAGAGGGGTGCCCGCTCCAGAGGGGTGTTCA
>WBNO01017539.1:364383-376073 GCA_013400575.1 Peucedramus taeniatus | reverse complement strand
TGCGCCCGCCGCACCTGCGGGCCGGAGCCGCCGGCGGCTCTCCCCCAGCGCGGGGCAGATCGGCAGCACCGCCCGCTGCCCGCGGCGGAAACTCACCTCCATGCGGGCCAGGGGCAGCGAGAGGATGAACGCGAAGACCACGCCGAAATTCATCCCGACTCCAGGCCCCGCCGCCTGCGGGCACATGGACGGCGAGCCCCGGGAGGGAAGCGCTTCCCGCACACAGCCCCGCGGCCGCCCGGCCTCAGGCATCGAGGGCGCTGCGCGTTCCCATGTCCCCTGCGAGCCGGGAGGAGGTGGGAGAGTCGCAGGAGCCCTTGGAAGAGGACGTGGAGGTGGTGGTGGTGAGGGGAGACAGAAGTAATTCTCGGTGACTCGCCTGCCTCTGCGCTATCTCATAAGCCCGGTGGGAAAAAAATGCAGTCCCTCGGAATTATACACATCCAGAGTCTGGGTCCCCCTTGCCGCAAGGGATGCTTCAGCGGTGCCTTTGGCTAGGTGGTCCACATGCTATTCTTCCTCTTGGTTCTCTTCCCTTTTTAAAAAATGTGTATCTGTAAAAGCTTTTACATACAGGTAACAATGTCTCAATGTTCTTAGAAGAAGGTGCACAGAATGGTAACTGTAAGGAAAAAAAAACTTTTCCAAAGTTTGGTGTGAAATCCAAATAATGAAGTCTTCCTTAAGTTGTCCTCTTCTTAAAATACTCCTTTCCTTCCTCTTTGCCACTTGCTTTCTAGAGAAAAGTTGCCAGTGTGCACTGAATTTCTTCCCCTTGCATTAGATTCTGGCTCGGGTGCCTTCTCGTTCCAAGTGTTGGCAGTTTGCTTGGACGGGAGGTTTGCTTTGGGTTTGGAGACAGGTGAGAGCAGATGTTTTTGCTCTGGGTTGTGAGTGTGTGTTTGTGTGCGTGCACTGAGCCTTGACAAGCCTCAAAGTGGAGCCACCGATGCTGCCTCCCGCACTCTGTTGCAACAAGAAAGGAAAAACAAACAAACAAAAAAACCCGCAGAAAAGGTAAAATTGCAGGAGAGGCGAGTGAGCCGACAGGTCTTTATTTTCTGCGAGCTGCAAGAGACTAAGCTGGCACTCGGGGCTGCTCCTTTTATGAAGGAGAGGAGATGGGTGGAGCATAACTCGCCATCCTCCTCTTGGCTGGGTATCAAGGAACGAATCTAGTGAGGGAGTAGCAGTTCATTGCTGACAAAATGAAAAGTGTGTTAATTTAAATGATAAATTAATTAAAAATTACTAATGCTGCAGCAACCTGTATAATGTGGCTTTAATATCTTGTGAGGAATGGGGACAGAAATTCCTGTCTCCTCGACAAGAGATAAGAAGAAAGGAGTTCCCGGCACGGTAGTTTGTTATTGTTTTTGGCCCCAGGTTCTCACTGTTTCAGTCTGGAGCCCATTTCTCTAAGCTCCACTCACTGCCTTCCCTGCCCTGCTACACCACTAGCTCCAGGGAGAGAGATGACTTTAATATCTTACATCTCTTTGTGTGCAGGGGAAAAAAAGAAGCCAGAGAAATTTACACGTTGCTATAAGACAATCTGGTGTTGCTCGTGGCACCCGGAGGTATTTTGCTGCATGATTATCTCCACGATGTAATAAACATCTGAAGGGAAATTAAGCCAGCAGATATTTGCTGTGGGGGGAGAGGGATGGGGAGAGGAAGGCTGCTAACAGGTGAGTTCAAGAAAGAGTCATATCCTATTGAAAAAACACCCTCTCACGTACGTACGAGCGATCTCCCGGCGCCGACTCGCACGCTCGCAAAGCACACTCCAGGCACGACCAGGAGGGATCTCTGCACCATCTTTGTGCAGGCTCGTATCCACCGATACATTCCTGCACCGTCATGCACCGCAGGCGCTCGGCAGCCGTTCGCTCTGAATCCCAAAGCATCTTCCCTGCTTTTCCTATGCTACGCACACGCTCCTGCTCGAGCCGCTCACATGCATGGCTACGTGCAAATTTTGTCTCATTCACACATCCCTGGGCATCCATGTGTTCTCCTTCACTCTCCCCCTCTCTCTTCCCTTCTCACATCCATACACCCACTGTCATACCGGTAGCCTCATCGCACAGCATCACACATGCTCCCTCAGACTCTCTGGGTGCCTGTGAGTCTCCTGCAGCCAACCCCCTCTAAAACACAAGGTCTTGCACCAGCACTCCCACATGCACCCTCCAAAGTGCCCGGGTGCAGGAAGAGCAGCCACTGGAACTGAGTGGCAAGCAGCCCCCCAAATGCTCCTCTGTAGCAGGCACCTGACAGCACCTCCCAGCTTGGCTAGCTATGCCCCTGAAACTGATTTTGGTCTCATGGATGTGGGTGTTGGTCAGGAAAACACAGGGACACAAGGAATACTGGGGGTCCTCCATATAGGTAGCTCAAAATAGCCTGGGTCCTCTGGGGCAGCACATCAAGGTGCTCTTGGGTCACAAGGGATCACCTTCATTCACCCTAACCCAGAAGAAGAGGGGGCAGATTTGCCCACAGTTGGGGAGTTGGTCAGAGCTGTGTCAGCTCCAAAGCCCAGGCCATCTGAGGTGCATGAGTGCAGAGATAAGGAGGGTCCTGGAAGTCCCTCAAACCGAGTCTCAGGTGGCTGGGTTCCAATATTGGGGCCCAAGGGGGAGGAAGTAGAAATGCAAGACATACCTTTGCTCATTTCCACCGCCAGAGACCTTAACAAGACTTATCTTAGATGCTCCAGCCATGATAGCCCTGTCCCACCCCAAATTCCTCAGGATGCTCTTAGAATTCCCCTCATTTTCCATCCTGGCCCGCCAGCAGCGTACCAGCCATTTCAAGTGATGATAATGGAGCTGCAACCCTGATGTCCGCCTGGATTTCTTTTTGAAATCTGTAGAGGGCTTCAATAGAAAGGTTTTAAAAGGCCCTTGGTCCATCTCACCTCTTTCCAAATGGCACCAGCCAAAGAAATGCTGTAGCCTTGGGCTCCTTAGCAGTTAGCAGGGGGAAAGGTGTGGATTTGAGAAGTCCTTCTATCTCTGTAGAGGGCTCTGGGGACAGCTGGGTCCTGAATATCCCTGACCCTGTTATGTATTTAAGGTTCCCAAGGGGTCAGTGGAGGCCCAGGTGCCTTTTGAGGATCTCTGCCCTCAAATAAGCTGGCGTGGCTCCACCACCTTCACGCCACCTGTGTGGGGAGTCCCCCATGCTGTAGTGGCTTCCTGGCCAGGACAGAACAGCCTGCGTGTGGGAGGGCTGATCAAATTCCTCAGCATGGAGAGATATTGCTGCCAGAGAGGAGAAGGTCTCAGCAGAAAGCTAGCAGGGACTGCTGCAAATTTCTTGCTTGGTAGCAACAAGAACTGCTGCAGGACCTGACTTTGGGGAGATGTGGTGGGGTTTTTTTTTTTTTTTTTTTTTTTTTTTTTTTTTTTTTTTTTTTTTTTTTTTTTGCTTTGTTTTGTTTTGTTTTGTTTTTCCTGAAAATCCGGCTCTGTTACAGGCTAGATGGGATAGAAATAGACATCAGAAACAAAAAACCAATCCCTGTTGAGCCTCCAGACAGCAAGGAAGAGGATGGTTGGAGTTTGACTAATCATCTACCTATGACCCTGCCTGGAAATACAGCAAAGTGATACTCAAGCTGCTCAGGCTCCAGTGGTTTTTCCTGACTCTTTCTGTTTTTAAGACATGGACAGATTTTTCTCTAGCGATGTCTTTAGACTGGCTGGGTCAGTCTCACTGGCAGTGAGTTTGATAGGGGTGCGTGCACCTAAAACTGCTGTGCCTTGAGCCTGCTGGGGGCTCCTTTGAGTCTCTTACTTCTGTGAAATTAGTTTGACATCTGTCCCACAAACTCCTAAAACTGATGGGGATAACTGGATCTCCCCCTCACCTGGCCTGTGGGGTAGGCGTGGGGCCTGCAGGGCTACTGGTGTCCCAGATGTCACAGCATAAGAGTTTGAAACCACCATGGCATATATTGGGAAGGTATTTTGGGGCTGCATGAAGCATCTGGACCATAAAAATGTCCCATTAGAACATCATGACTTAACAAGATCTGGTTGCTACTGTGCTAGCTGGCAATGTCCCTGCAGGCAAACCACAACAAAACATGATTTCCTAAGAGCCTGCACCAGGATTTCTTATTAAAACACTTTCACCACCACTACAGCTCTCAAACCTGCAAACAGCTGAACTCATCTCCCTGGTTATTCTCTTATCACTAGGGAGGAGAGCAACACGTGTCTGAGGACAATAGGCAGTTCCTTGCTGCAAGGCTGCTCTCCTCTCATCTCGTGTTGATGGAAAAAATGATCGCACTAGCCACCATCCACAGCAGCATGAAGTGAGGGGTGATATATATACATATATATTTAATTTATTACCTTTTTTTTTCCAGGGGGGGGGTAGGTAGAGAATTATGAAACAACAGGAAGAAAAACAGGGCTTACAATGGAAAGCAAGACTCAGTCTGAACAGCTGAGGTGTCTCAGCCTCTCCATGATGAGTCCTATTTTGAAAACTATCAATGGAAAGAAATTAGGAGGTGTTGACAGCCAACCTGTAGTCAGCCCGCCCACTCAAGGTATCTAAGTTAGGTGTTGCCGCTGCTCCGGTCCCTGAGTACAGGAGAAGGATGAGCAATCCCTGCGCCTACGCCGTGGGGCTGCCGCAGCCGTCAATGGAGGGAAGACTGAAACGGGGCACCTGGAGTAAGTTTTACACCTCGTTTACACCCGGAGATCCGTTCTGTGGGCGAACTGGTTTTACACCACAGCCCTCGGTCGAGTGGGGTTTATCCCGACTCTGCCAGGTGATAACAGCCTTTGCCCCAGAGGTGCTGACATTCGAGCTGCCCCGACTTCCCAAGGACTGAGCTCAGTTTAATGGAGGAAGGAGGAGGAGAGGAGAAGAGAGACCAAAGGAAGGAGACAGAGACGGGCAAGGAGCTCGGTGTTTGTATTTGGGGCTGGAGAAAGGCAGAGCCTCAGGGTACCCAGGGCTTGCATAATTTGCCTTCCCGCCCCTGGCACTGGCAGGGAAAATGCTTTCCAAGGATGAGTAAAACCCTGACAGAGCCAGCGGCTCCAGGGGAAAGGGAAGGTGTCACCTGGGGAGCAGGCGTTTGATGGGACCTGCCAGGCTTTCCCTGGGAACCACCCCCTCTGCCTGTCTCTCCGTCAGAGGGATTCCCCCAGCCCCTCACCACCTCCCTCATCTCACCCACTCCTGGCAGGAATCTGGCAGAGAGGAGAGGATGGGGAAGGGGGACGGGGACGAGCATGCAGACACATGCAAAGGGCAGAGCCCAACCCCTGACAACGGCAGAGGGGGAGAGGGCTCCTGTGGGCTGTGCCTTCCTGCCCCGTGCTTTGAGATGAAGGAGAAGGCAAAGGCATTTCACATCTCTGCGGATGTGCAGCTCGAGCAGGATTCAGAGAGAAAAGGCAAGGCTGGGGGGCACTGATTTCCCGGCACTCTCCCGTGTGCACACACGTTCCTGCATCAAGTGGGGAGGAGGGGATGCAGCCTTCTCTGATCATACTGCCATATATTTCTCCCCCACCCCAACCCCCAAGTTTAGGGTAGAAGGGAACAATTTCCTTACACTGGCAACCATCCATTATGTCTATGGATCTGCTCCCCACCCCATTCCCCCTCTCTTTCCTGTTTTGATGAAAGGAAAAAATGTTCTGCTTTCCTTCTTTATTTTTCCAGACTGGTGAATAGCACTCGAAAGGAATTTCTCTCCCTCCCCCCTTCCCCACTCCCAGTATAACAAATATATGCATATGTGTGTGTGAATACACCACACATCACAGGTCATCTGTTGTTTTTCAAAAGGCATTTACTATTTTTGTTTCCAAATTGATTAGGCGGGCAGCGGTCCCCCTTTCCACTGACACCACCCCAAACACTGCTTCCCCTGCCCTGGCCCTCTGCCACTCACCATGTCCCCATCCTTTGCCCCCGGGGTCCGCAGCAAGCGGCGGTGGTGGTGGCAGCAGCGAGAAGGAAGCTTTGCTGAGCTGGAGTAAAAATAGCCCCAGCAGTTACTCAGCTCAGAATGTAACGTGACTCATGTGAAACGAGGATGGGGGTCGAAAACCAAAAGCAAGCAGCTGTCCCCCCCCCGGCCCCCACCACCTGCTGTTACTGCTCACGTCACAGAGCAAAACCCACTCAAAGTGCTCCTCGCTGGGGGTCAGGGCATCGGCAGAGATGGAAACCCCGCTTGTGCTACCTGCAGGAACTGGTCCTCTTACCTGCACCCATCTGGGGGTACTGACACCAGCAGCAGGCGGATTTGGTGATGCTGCAGCTGACTTCCAGCTGGTTTAACCTCCCTTAAGCTGCGGGCCCTGAACAAAACTGGCATCCCACTGACACAGTGGGACCAAGCGCTCTGCAGCGGCACCCTTGTGCCAGCAGCACAACAGCACAAATGCAGCCGGGCACCCCAGTTTGCTGAGCCTGGAGGGACCAGCGAGGTCATGTCCACCCGTAGCCCACCCTGCACCCCACCCCTGTCACTGGGCAGGGTGTCCCCCGTGCCGTGTGGGGGACACCTTGCTCCCAGGGGCGGGTGGGAGAGCAGCACGCCTGGCCTGGCAGGAGGCAGGCCGCTGCTATCTTCTGGCCTGTGTAATAAAGGAGGGAGTTTAAAAATAGACTTTGAGCTGCAATGCCGGAAAGGCAGTGAGACGTATAGAGCGGGTGTGTGTTTATCCTACACGCCCTGTGCCTGATGCCCTGCTGCCACGGGGACCTGCCCCAAAGCAGAGGCACCATCAATGCTCACTGCCCACCTGGCCTGCCAGTGCAGGGCTGAGGGGAGCCCTGAGCTCTGCCTCACAGGTGCCACAGCTGCTCAGAGCTGCCCATCCACCACCCCATCCCAAAGCCATTTGGAACTGCAGGACATGCACCTCTCCCCTGTGCCAGACCAGCATGATGTGTGGCTCCTCCACCCCCCGTATATCCAGACAAAGTGGCATCTCTCAGGACAAAGCCTTTCAATAGATCCCCTGCCCTCTGCCCTCTCCTGAACAATGAGAAATCAAGGAATATTGTCCGAGCTGAATAAAAAGATCTAAATTTAGAATGTCTGATGTGTTCTTGGTTTCCTGCCATAACTCCCCTCCTCCCCGTCCTCCCTCTTCATTGCTTGCTTAGCCTAATGCACAGAAAGGTTTCTGAAGGGGTGAGATCACCACCAAGACCCTGTCTCCCCAGTGATGAGACAAAGGGGAATTCCAAGTTTGACTCTAGTCTCTGTTTTTGTAAGACAGGGAGGAAGGCAGCACACTGTTTTTTCCCCTCACCAGCTTAGATGTGGAGAAAAGGGAGGGAAACCTAAGATCAGGAGAGAGAAAACTTTCTCTCCCACTTCAGCCTACTCATGTCATGGCCCTGACCTGCCCCAAGCACTGTCCATATGTTTCCATCTGCTCATGGCATTCTCTCCTACAGCTCTGCCACAGCAAGTCCTTGGAGCAGTGCTGCCCCTGTGCTGTTCCAGCCCAGAAGCTCAAGCCTGTAGGACCCTCAGTGTCCTCCCACTTTCTCCAAGAGGGCCTGGCCAGGAGCAAGAAGCTCAGAAAGAACAAATAAAAGCAGAAGAAAGCCTGACACAACCCCAAAAATGCCCACAGGGGAGGGAGAGGAGGGGTGTTATCCAGCAATGTACTCCTGATGTTTAAACAAGGGACTCCCTTGGGTTCCTGCCTGATAAGTCTGGGTGTCAGGGGAATCTATTCATTTGTTTTCTTTTTTAAACAAAAAGGCCTTCCCATAACCACAGTGAGGAGGGAGCCAACACCTCTTGACAAACAGTCATGTCTTAAGTGCACACATGGGAATCCTTTCAGCCTTGCTCCTGGAGAGGAAAAAAGCCTAGACTGCATACTGACCACATTGCTCAGTGTCAGTGGAAAGGGAAGCACAGGCCAGCAGCATTTTCCGCACAAAGGTGGACACCAGCAGCTAACTCAAGCTTGCCAGCATGTCTGTGGGGTGTCTGGAGGTGCAGAGATCTTTTCCAATAGTGGAATCCAGGCAGGTGGGCTGGGACACTGACTCAAAAGCAAGGAAAACTTTTCTCACCCTCCTTTGGCTTCAAACAGTGTCTCCCAAGAGCTTCCTCTGGCCCTCCTCAGCTTGGTCACTGAGTTGACAAGCAGGTGGAATGGGACTTTGAGGCCAGCCAGGCTCTCCCTCCTTCACTTTCTTTCCCTGGCTGCATAATGTGTCTGGGAGGATGATGAGCCTTTTTCATTACTATTATTGCTAATTTCCCTTTGCTAAGCATTCAGGGACAGGCTGTTTAGAATGACAGCACACCAAGTGTGCCAGAGCCATTGCTGGGACAGGAGAGGGGAAGGAGCAGCACTCGGTGCTCACAGGGAAGGGGAGAGGAGCCACAGCCCAGCTAACATAGTGTGAGCCTGCAGAGAAGCCAAGCAGGGCTGGACCCACTGGGGCAGAGAGAAATGCTCCCCTTCCTTCCCTCTCAGAAAGAGTGAACAGCACATGGGACCCAAGAAGTGAGAGGGAGAGCCAGGACCCGTTTGCTGCTGGAGACTGAGTTTAGTGCCCGTTCCCAGCTCAGAGGGATTGGCAGCACTGGAGGCTGGGGAATGGAAAAGTTCAGGTCTCCAGTTCCATGTGCAGCTGCTGACAGAAAGCATCAGACTAATGGATGCAGCAGGGTGGGAAGGGAAAAACCAGCACCAAGGCCCCTGGAGAGGAGGCTTCCTACCATGGTCTGGCTTGTCACCAGCAAGGAGAGGGCTGTTCCACCGGAGGGGACACTCCAGGTGTGACTCCAGCCCAGGTGTGATCCCCCTGTTCCAGGTATAGTTCCTCAGTATCTAAGCAGAGACAGAGACGAGGCTGGAGATGAAGTGACCCACAAAGCAAGTGTCGAGTCTGTCTAGGAAAACTGGTCAGGAAGCCAGGACAGACCAGGACAGGAACAGGCACGGATACACCTCCAGCACAGCTGGGGCCAAATGGAGCATAACAGCAAGATGTGTTCTCACACCTCGTGGAGGTCTGGGCTCCGTGGATGGCTCCTTGTGAAATGTTAGATAACACACAGCAGGGTCATGGAACTGCGTGAGGATGGTGGCACAGGACCAGTTTAAAGTCACAGTGCAGGGACAGGGAATTTGGAGCCAGGTTGGGATCATAACTTGGAAGCAGTGCAGGCACATGAGTGTGCTTCAGAGACATAGAGGTGAAAAAGGCTCCCAGAGGCAGGCAGACATGGGGAGGGTGCCAAGACCCCGCGTGGAGAGCCAGGGAGTGGAAGGGGACATGGGAAAGCCAGTGCTGAGAAGCCATAGGGACAGAAAAAGGGATGAAGTAGAACCCTAAGGTCACTAGGGAAGCAGTGGGGTGCAAGGTCCATGGCCTTCTCCCAAGAGGGAGGTGAGGGTCCAGGTCACACACAGCCCGGGACTAGGCTCCAGCACAGCTTGGGACTAGGGAGAGCTCAGCTCAGGCCCCAACATGGTCCCACAAGTGATCAGCACCACCAAGGTGACAACAGGGACAAATTCCAGTCCCAGTCTTAGACAAGTGAAGATACTGTGAGGAGCAGCAGGAGACAGGGCTGCAGACACGGCTGCACCACAGGTCCAAGGTGCATCCTGGAGACCAAGCTACCACCAGCTAAAGACTGGAGTCCACTTGGAGCAACCAGTCAGGAAACCAGGACAGCTGAGGATGAGGCTGGGCACCGATACACCTACAACAGAGCTCAGGCCAGGAGTGGGTAACCAGACCTGAGCTTAAATGGAACTTAGATGGGGTGAGAGTCCCAGGTAAGCCTGCCTGTGCTCATGGCACAGCCTAGCATTAACTGTACCCAGGGCAGGATATTTCCAGCCTCTTTAGGGTGTGGGACCTGTAAATCTGTCCCTGGTGAGGCTCACCATCTGGGCAGGATGTTGATTACCTAAACCAGCCAGAGGGAAAAGAGGCCCAAAAGCCAAGACACATCTGAGCAACACGTAGTCATGCTGAACTACCCTTGCCTGGCCTCATCCCTCACTCTCCCTTACTCTCTGCAATGACAACGCAAGATACTGCCTCCATCTCTGAAACCTATGCCAAGAAACTTTTATTTTTAAATTCACAATGACCTAGCAACTGGTCCAAGGCTTTTTTTTTCCCCCTTGCTAACAGAGTGGAAATTATATATATATATTTAATTAGCTCATCAGAGCTAAATTTCCCTTCCCACCATTCTTCATTAAAGGCAGATGTAAAATGACCCCCGACTCCAATCTCTATTGAAGGGGGTGTGACCCCTCGCCATCTAACAGAAGTTTCCAGAAAGGCAGTTTCTCCCATCCTGCCTCTTTGCTTTGTCCAATTGTTGGTAGAGGGAGCCAAGAGTTTAAAATGCCATTTTGGCTGCCCCTCCATTATCTTGGGCAGACGGAGAGTTGAGATACCTCAGAGAATGGAAAAATCCCGATAAAGGGCTGTGGTACAGATATACCCTCTCGTCTCGCCAGCCCTTGGACCCATCTGGGATCCAAAGATGCTTTCTTACTGTTAAAACAAACCCCAAACCTATTTTCTTTTAAATACCAGCCATCTCAAGTTCTGGCTGGACTTTACTTCAAGTCTTGCTTTTCTTCTCCTGGCTCCTTTTTTTGAGGAAAGGAATTGGGGTGACTGCCCTGGTCCCTAAAGTCCGGGAGTGGCAAAAGGAGCACACATCCCCTTTTTTCTGCCCTTGCCAACCTGCCCAGATATTTCTGTGAGCAGCAGGAGACAGAATTCATGGCACACACATCCTGTACAACGACTGCTCCTCACCTTGAGAAGGGCCTTGTCCTCCAGGGTTCAACAAGGCCTCCTCCTTTCCACTGAAGAGGCCAACCAGAGATACCTGAAACATGGATTTTGGCACCTTTGCTATATCCCAATCTTTCTGCCATCCTTCTTCTCATTCCCTCCCCTCTCCCCACAATTATTTATGACCTGGATCTGGACTTGTCTTAACTAAGCAGAAAATAATAGCTTGATGGATGCCTCTGGCACGCTTGGGTGCCACAGTGGCCTGGGCTTGACTCTGAGCCATTGGTGGTGGTTGGCTCTTGCTTTGAAAGGTGTCCTCCAGGATTTTGAGATGAACAGTCCCTAGATGCAAATGCTATGAGTTAGACCCCCCCAGATGCCCCAGACTCTGCAGTCAATCTGCTTGGCTTAGGTCCAGGACAGGACATTCCAGATGGGCTGATTTGAACCTGGCAGCTTGTCTGAGCTTCTCTGCATCACTGTGGACCCATACTGGGAATGCTTCAAAGTTTGGGACATGTTTGATCACTGCCTTAATCTCCTTCAATGTTTGAACCACAATAGAAGGTCAAGACAGACGTAAAGGCCAGCTCCTGCTGCTGATCTGGAGTGACTGCGAATAGGTCAGACTTATCTTGAGAAAACACAGCTCTAGGAATGGCACACCTGTCTGACCTCTCCTTCCCCCTCACTCACTCCTCGCAGGAATCTCAGCAGGGCTGCCAAGGCTGCAGGAATCTCAGCAATGCTGGTCACACAAAGCCCTCTCCTGGGACGACAACGGCTCCTTCCTTCCTTCCTTCCTTCCTTCCTTCCTTCCTTCCTTCCTTCCTTCCTTCCTTCCTTCCGACACTTCCGACACTTCCGACACTTCCGACACTTCC
>WBNO01017539.1:333010-364314 GCA_013400575.1 Peucedramus taeniatus | reverse complement strand
TTCCTTCCTTCCTTCCCTCCCTTCCTTCCTTCCTTCCTTCCTTCCTACACTTCCGACACTTCCGACACTTCCTTCCGACACTTACTTCCGACACTTCCTTCCGACACTTCCTTCCGACACTTCCTTCTTCCTTACCCTTTCTCTTCTTGCACCTCTGCAGCTCTCACACATTACCAAAGTTGCTCCCAGGGGTTTTTAGAAGCCCCTGAGCAAAACCCCCTTCCCAGCCTCCTCCCCCAGCATGGCTGGCCACAGCCATGCAGGGCAGCCAAGGGGGTGTTTTTGGGGAGGAGGGGTGTCCCCATGATGCAGCTCTGCTTGGGAACAGACATGTTTACATCTCTGTGACTGAGGGTGTGGTTTCAAAAACTGGCACGAGTCACTTGGAAAAAAGCTTCTGGAGAAAGCAGCTCTCCTGCCTTCTCCCCTCTCTTCCAGCTGTGCATTCTCTTTTTTTTTTTTTAAATTTTTTTTCCCTGGTTCATCCATTTTGCAGGGATTTTTTTCAGCCTGATCATCTCCAACTTGCCACCGTGCCACCTGCTCACCCACTATGGCATAGGAATCTGGAGACGGCATGGCTGGGCTGGAGGAAACAGCCCCTTTGCTGCCAGCAGAAGCCAAGACCAGCAGAAAGCAATCCTAAAACCATTCGCTCCCAGTCCCTCTGTCTTCATACTGGGAAGCATTCCTACAGCTGTGTGGGATATATGTACCTGCGGCTGTGCCTCTGAGCTAAAGATGCTCCACACATCTCCAGAAGGCCACATCAATGTGTGCAGGGAGACTTTTGCCATATAATTTCTTACATGGGAATGGATGCCATGCAAGTGGCCTGATGGTTCTCTCTGGACTCACATGTGTCCCTATATGGGGTGCATGGCCTGTGGGATTATCTGTGTTTCTTGTGTGAGGCAGCCATACGCAACTTTGCCTTTTCCTTGCCCCCACAAAGTTGCATGGGCTTAGAACTGGGAACCAAACCCACACAAGCTGCTTTGTTCTCCTGGGACTCGGCTGAGGGAAGCGAGTCTGGAAGAAGCAGCAGGGTTGCTATAACCCACTCTCTTCTCCCCCTCCTCCTCAGCCTGTTTCCTGACACAGTTCCTATATAGGACAAGTTGCTGTTGCAATCAACTCTTGGGTTAATGAAACCCTGAATTAACCCCCATTTTCTCCCACCTCTTCAGGGAAAGTGCCCAGCAGGCAAAATAAATCCTGGGTATCTGTTCCCTGCTCTGAGGGAGGTACATTCCCAAGGACATGTGTGGGAACTCAGGCTGGAGTGGCCTGCAGGTCGAGGACCAGTTGATAAGGACTTTAAACCTTTAAACCCCACTGTACATAAGAGCACAGGGACATTTACCACTCTCATGGAGGATGGTAGGAAGAGAGGGAGGGAGAGGCAGGCTTGTGTTTTTGGGATTCCTTCATCCAACAGACAGTAACCCCCAGGGCAGCAGCAGACAACGGGAAGTGAGATCTTTTAGACATTGCCATTGAGGTGTTTGCTGGCCCCAGACATGCTGGTCCACTGGTGATCTGAAGGGCAACCTGGCTGACTGGCTTGAATTAAAACACTGGATTTGGAAAATGGATAGTCCCTTCCTTCTTGATCTTTTCTGTCAGGTGCGGGGGGACTCCAGCTGCTGGCTTAGCCAGGGGTGGTGAGCACATTTAAAACCTGTCTATGTTGGACTGATCAGTCCATTTTTCCAGTATGGTGTCTTTCCTCATTTAAAATTTGCACTGAGGGTCCTGCCTGACTCTACAAGTTTCCAGAGCTATTTTTTTACCTTTAGCACTGATGGAAATTATCAATCTAGAGACTTCAGTACATTAATATAAAGTATATGTTTTCCTGTCTTTTCTTCTGGATTGAGAGGTTGCAGTTTAGCTTGTGGTGGGGCTAGCAAAGTGCCTCTGCCTGCGATGTTCATGCTAGGACACGGAGGGAGCAGGCCTCCCTCTCATTTGCACCTTTACTGCATCCCAGATCTGGAGTGATGCTGACCTCCTTCTGCTGAGGGACTGGGGTTGTCAGGAGCAAGGTGTTCTCTGGTCCTGTTTTAGCTCCAGGCAGGGATAGAGCAATGGGTTCTGAATCACAAAGACCTGTGATTTTTGCCGAGAGGTGGTGCTGGGTAGAAATGTCAAACTTGGAGTGATGTTTCTGTAAAAGTGCAGGGAAGCTGGAAGGGGCCTGGGGGAGGGACCATGAGTTATACAGAACAGATCCTTTGGTCCTGCCTGGCATTAGCACTTTTAGCAACAATGGTAATATTCATCATCATCACAGCATTCAGATATTCAAATTCCATCTTGCAACTGCTGTATGTGCACTGACTCATTTATTTTCCCTGGTGAGACAGGGAGGAATTGTTAGTCCATGGCTAAGATGTGGGGGAACACATCCCAAGCCCTGCAGAGAGGGTCAGTCATGGGGTTTAATTGATAAAATGGTCCCTGCCTTCTAGCTCCACATCCAAAAGACTCTGTGTGAAAAGTGCCTACTAAAACACAGCCACACTGTCACGGTACCCCGGCCACAAAGGATTTGATGAATCAAAGTGTGCATCTCTCCCAAACTATGTGAGATTTTTTTCCCCTAGCAAAGCTGTTTTGGTGCATGGGCACATGGGAAGGATTTTACCACCACTGTAAGCTCCTAAAGTCCTGTCATGGGTTCATTTCTAGTGCTGAGGCTCTGGCACCTTGCAGTGGGACTAAAGGGGCTAAGAAGCGTATCTAAGCACGGAGCCGCCCGTGTGACGCGCAGGCCACCAAGCTCCATGAAAGGCAGGCTCGTGGCTGAGCCTTTTTCCCAGGCCAGCCTCCCCCCCTCCCAGCTGTGCCAGGCTGGACCCTCTTTGCCACGATGGGACCGTGGCGTCTGTGGCTCTGTGTCATCCCCGGCCAGGCCTGCGCCCAGTCAATGGCAGCCATTGTCCCGGGAAAGGTCACCCGAGCCAGGCATGCAGACTGCAGCGAGCGCGGACGCTGCTGCTGCTGGAACAACTGAGCATGGGGAAGGGAAGCGGGGGCAGAGGGGGATGAGGGGATAGAAGGGGCAAGGATGTCAGAGAAGGTCTGGGTTGCCTCCTGCTTGGGGGAGGTTTCGTGTCCGTACACAGCGAGGAACTGGCCGATTTCCACAGGGTTCAGCTTGCGTTTGTGTGGGCAGCACCTGGACACTTGTTGGGAAATATCTAACACCATAAAGCTCAGGGCTTTTTTGGCAATCTGCTTTTCCCATAGCTGGCTGTGCTTTTCTCTTCTTCCCATCCTGAGCGCAGCGCTTGCAGGGCTTTAATGGCTTTAGCACCGCACCTACAGCCAACATCACCTGATCTCCTCTTACACGTCTCAGTCCCCAGACAAGTGCTGTGATTTACTCTGTCTGACCTCCTGCTGTGCCACACGGCGAAGGAATGTCCTCTGCACAGGATCCCATCACCTCTATCACCTTTATCATCCCAATGAAGTGCTAGGTTCACAGTGCCAAGGATTTTTGCGCCTGTTGAGCAAGACCTTCCCTCCCCGGCCTGTTAACATTGGGTCATTTGTGCATTTTTCTCAAGCTTCACAAAGAAAGCAGGGCTGGAGCCATTCTGGCAGTCATTTCCTTTTCCCTCATCCCAGCTCTCTGGAAAACACACTGGAATTTCAGTAACAAATATTCCTCCAATTTCACGTTCAGATGTCTGGGTCGTGAGTCCCACCCTGGTTTCTGAAATACAGGCTTCACCAGTCCGGAATGGGTGTCTGCCTCACCAATTCCCGCGAGGATATCCATGAAACCACTCACAAAGTCAAAGCAATTGCCAGCATTTTTTCCTAATCTATTCATAGTTCTGTGGGGTTTTAGTCAATGCTCTGGAAGCATATGCCATTGGGTGATCATCTTGCATTTGAACAGCTGCTAATCTCTGAAAATTTGCATTCACCGGGGTTTTTTTAGCCTCCTCGTAAATCTCAAGGCATTTGGTTTTGGGGTTTCTGTAACAAGTATTTTTTAATTTTCAAAAGCAGTTCTCATTATTAGAGGGATCACCCTGGGACAACCATTCTCCAGGGAGAATAGAATGGAGATAAATTAGAGATGTGTTTAATTTTAATTCATTTAACATGCCCAGGTTGAGCTGGAGGGTGGGCAGGGTAGCAGGCAGGGAGAAAGAAAAGTGAGAGCAGTTTGCCCCTGGGTACCTCTTGAGAGAGCCTGGTTCATTACATTCTGAGACATCCTCATTTAGGAAAGATCACAGACCTGGGTTTTGCCCCAGATCCTGTGGAACCTCGCTGTGCCCCTGGATACGCCTGCAAATCTCCACAAGGCTCCTCTGCTTTGGGATCCTTCTTCACAAAATATAGCCTCCCAACACTCTCTATATCCTTCTTCTGCCAACCAGGGGGATAAAGAATAAGGGGGGAAGCAGAGCTACTCTTCCAAGCTCTGCCTGCAGAAGGATGTCCGCCAGCAGGAGACCCCGGGAGTGCAGAGCTCTCTGCTTGCACAGAGCTGGTGAAGCCTCCAGAGCCAGACTGCCCCTGGCTGAATCTGCTTGAACCTGCCCCTGTGCTCTGCCAGGCTTCTCCACATTGGCACCATCTCCTGCTAAACGAAGAAATAAAGGGACTTTCCCAGGCATTCTCCTGAACGGTACAAAGTGAGGCAGCTCTGAGAGCTGACTATTCTCAGCTACGAGCTTGCCTCTGCCTTCCCCGGCCTGGCTCTGCAAGGAGCCCTGGCGGCTGCAGTTACTGGGATCAGAGTCGCTCTCTTTGGTTAGTATCATCTCCAGGCTCCAGCTATGATGTCTGATCAATTTTATTCCAAATCAGCATATCAGACATGGGCATTTCTCAGCTCTCAAGTCCTTCAGACACGTGTTTCTCTGAGACACCTCAGTTACCAAGAAAAGGGTCAATTGCAACATCCAACATGGGAAAACAAAGTGGAAATATTTGCACTTTCTTTGACTTTGTCTCTACAAAGATTTTTCCCCCAAGCCTGTGCTGAACAGATCCTTTTATTTTGATTGATTTATGACCACTTCATTGGAGGTTTGCCCACCTAAAATCCCAAAGGCACTGTCACAAAAATTATGCAAAATTAAATATTTTCTTCAGTGTATTCATAATCCTGGGATCCTGTTGCCAAAATGAAGTGGATTAAAGTCATATGAGATGTCTTAGAGTATCTGAGACACATGAAGGGGGCTGGCAGATCTGCCATGGAAGTTATTGGAGCCCAAGACCGTCTGGAGTAGCAGCTGGAGGCCAGGCAGGATACACTACTGCATCTAAGATGAAACTGGAAACCAATATTTGGGCAACTGCATCAAACCACAGCTGGGGGAGTTGTGAGTGTATCCCCAACTCGAGAGAAACAACCTCAGGATGAAGACAAATCTGAGAACTGAATAAATGTGACACTACCAAGCCTCGCAAGCACCCTGTCTTCTCTGCCAAATCAAATTCGATTCTTGCACTAACACTGAATTGAGCTGCTTGTCAGATCTGCTACAAAATAATTTCATCCCTGCTCAGGCTGGCCATCTGTTCACTCTTTGGATTCACATGATTTTATGCCACCACTCTGTAACCTGATGATCAATAGCTTCACCATTTCTGGCAGCTGGCGTGCTGTGTAAAATCTTTCCCAAGCGCTCTTCTTACAGGGATGGGTGGAAGGGGCCTTGAGATTTCATGATGATGTTGACCAGCATTTTTTCCTGCCTCTGCCAGAATGGAGCATGGGTCTCCTTCATGTCTGCCTCTCCCTCAGGCGGTGTCAGGGACTATTTCAGCTCGTCTGCCTGCCCTGAGGACCTCACTGCTGCAGGGGTATCCAGCCACCTGCGGCTGCCTCCTCCTGCCCTCAGCCAGCCAGCCTGACCTGCTCTGCTTCTGTAGGAGGGGTAATTGCTTTAGGCCACTGTGTAAGCACCTTGCACTCCTGCAGGGCTGATAAGAGCCTGAGCTTTATTCCTTGGCCTCAGTTACCTGTTGCTGATCAAGGCTGCCCTGAGCTGTGTCACGGTCGTGTGGCTGGGGCCAGCAGGCATTGTCTGCTCTGCCACCTGAGTGTGTGCTGGGAGCAGCACGAAACCACGGTACTCCCAAAGCAAAGCAAAAGGCTCTCAGTTACCTGGGGGGATCATTGGTGTGATGGATGTGGCTTGCAAATCCCAGAGGTGCTGTGGTGGACACTTGGTAAGCACAGAGGTTCAGACATGGGAGGGAATGTGTCCCTAAGGGTGTCTGGCGAGCTGCAGGGCCGGGAGCCCCCATCACATCCCCACACAGATGGGAGAAGGGAAGGAGAGGCCCCCTGAGGAACAACGGAGCATTGAGCTGCTGCCCTATCTCTCCAGGGGGAGGGAAGCGGAAAGGTGATAAGAGCCCTCTCAGATGAGGAATTCCTTCTCACTTTCCCCTTTTTGTTTGCCTTTCATCAGAGATAATGTGGGTCTTGGGCAGCTTACCTGGATGCTGAGCTGCACCAGAAGGGGCAGCCACAGCCACTCGTCCCCCTGGGTACCCCTGGACCCACGGCTGCCACTGTCTCTGGTGGGTTCCCACAGCAGCAGTCCAGCCGTGGCCCCTCTCCTTCCCCACCATCTGACCTGTGTCCTCGAGTCTGCCTGCATGACATCCCATTGATTTCCACCAGTGGCTGTAACCTGAGGAGCAATTCGGAAAAAGGGAGCAAGATAAGGGACAGTAAAGCCGAGGCTGATAAAGGCGGCAGAATATTTGGGTAGCATTTCACAGCACGGGCACTAACTTCCTGAGAGGGAGCAGGAAGCATCAGAATGCCTGCCCATGCTGTCCCCAGCCTGGGCTGTGCAGGCTTGGCATGGCCAGGCCATGACCTTAACTCTCAGAGGCCCTGAGTCCATCTGCTGCCCCCACGGATGGGATGGGTTTGAAATGAGCTCTGGGAAGAGAGGCACAGAGAAGCAGCACTACCAAACCATAAGTCCCTTCTGTGACTGTGTGAACAATCTCCAGAAGGAGAGGCTGATTTCCAGCTGCCTTTCCTAAACCCAGCCACTCTGGCTGCTTAATCCAATCCCTTTGTCCTCTGCATGACACATCCCAGAAAATCTTGCT
The DNA here is from genome assembly GCA_013400575.1 of Peucedramus taeniatus. Taxonomy (NCBI): domain Eukaryota; kingdom Metazoa; phylum Chordata; class Aves; order Passeriformes; family Fringillidae; genus Peucedramus; species Peucedramus taeniatus. The sequence continues at coordinate 357,195 of WBNO01017539.1, read as the reverse complement.
TGCCAAGCCCTTTCCTCAGCCCATGCTTTTGTGGCTGTGGTGCCTCCAGTGACCAGTCCTTGCAATGTGGCACAGCGATGTACAGGTGTGTTATGGGATCCCTGGGAAGTGGGAAGAAGATGGGAGACTTGCAAAGAGTCAGACCCAGTGTCTTCTTTTCTGCAGAGAGGCTCAGCTGCACGGTGCTTGGGAACCCCAGAGCAAGACTGGACTTGTCTCCTCAGCAGATGTGACTGACAAAGTTTGTCTGGAGATTTGGGCTGTGGTGGTGCCCCAGCTCCATGCCTTCCTGCCTACACTCCCTTGACAAAAGCAGACATCGGTCATTGAGTCTGGCAGCTCAAGAGGGATACCCTGTCAGTTTGAGGTGGGCACAGACATCCAGGCCAGGGTCTACCCATTGGTGTGAAGAAGAAGATGAGAGGGAAAAAAACCAAATATAAAAGCCTGGGTGATGGAGAAAGACCAAAGCATGAAGCTGGTGTTTTATCCTTGGCCTGGGCCCAAACCTTTGGAGAAGGAGAGGGATCCTTACTCTGTCCAGAGGAAGCTCTGGCAATGTCCCTTTAGTGCCAGAAAGGGACCAAATTTGAATTCAGTCCTTTTAGGAAGGGACTTCTTAAGCACAGCTTCCAGTGAGATGGCTTGGAGATTCCTCTGTCCCCTGGGATAGCAGTCCTTGTCACTCAGTGATGAGTAGTGCCTAGTCCTCTGTGGTGCTGTAGCTGGGACACATATGCTGGGATGCCCAGGGATGGCCTTCTGGTCCCTCAGCTACCCTGGCCTCTGATTCATTCCTGCTGTTTGTTGCCAGTCCTTGACAAAGGGAAGGCTGAGGAGAACATGGGAAGAAAGGGTGACTCATCCTTAAAGCCCAGGTGGCTGTCCTAGCTCAGGGACACCTGAAGGCTTCCAGCACCACAGGAAAGCGGTAGGAAGGGCAAACATTCCCAGAGAAGCCATGCAAAATAACGGCAGGAGAACAGGGTTTCCCTGCTGCATTGTGTGCCTGTGCATCTGGGAATCTCATCAAGCCCACGTGGCTTGAAGGGTGAATTCATAGCCAGGGTGAGAAGGCAAACCCAGAGCCTTTGTCTGCCCTCAGGTCCAGCCATTGCTCTGGCTCCCTGTGCTGCCAGGGCTGGCAACTACTAAGTGGCATCCCTGACCCCCTAATGGTGGGATGGGGAGGTAGGATGGTCCCCAGGCAGTACATTCCTGAAGGTGCAGGCATTCCTTCACCAGGATCTGTCACCTCCCTGCCACAGCCACACCCGTGCCAGCACCTCCAGAGACCAAATGCTCATGGGAAGAGGGGAGGACACATGATTTGGGAGAGAAGAAAAAAAGGAGGAGGGACAAGAAGGTATGGATGAGGGCAGTGGAGATGGAGGGAAGCTGGATCCAGCCAGGGATAGCTTGGGGCTGGGTTCTGGAGATGTAGATGGGATGGAGGTGGAACCACTGCTAATGAATACTGTATTCAACCTGGCAATTGAGATAGATCGTGCACAATATTAGAGGTCATGGAAAGTGTATTACAAGCTCTGCATTGCTTTTATTCGCTGGAGACTGTTGGAAAAACAAGCAGGAAGGCAGCACAATGGGTCCTCCAGCTACTGACATCTCAGCACACATTTGGAAGACAATGGAGAAAACTATTAACTCCAAGAATCCTCTATCCTGTCTCCAGTAAGATGCATTCTTTGTTTGGCCTGGATAGGAACTAGGGATCAAACAGACAAAGCCAATTAAAAAAAAAATCTTGTAGAAATTTCTTCAGGGGAAAAAGGGGGTTGGGTAGAGGGGAAGAATGACACGGCTGCCAGGATTGAGCCCAGCCTGAGTAAGGGCCTTCAGCAGATGTTGACTGGCAAGGGAAGGCAGGTTTGCACATAGCCTGGTGCTGTGGGATCTCTCTGTCCTGGATATGGAATACCTTGTTTTGGTCTGGCTGCTGGTTCCCAGCATCCCCAGCCAGGCCTGCAGAGTGATCCCATCCAGCCCCAGAGGGGTTCAGGCACTGGGGAGCAGCAAGGAGGGTCCTGAGGACCCTCTTTCTCTTCTCTCTTCTGGCACTTGGCCTTGACTGGAAGGACAAGGTCAGAAGCATCCTTGCTTGAGGTCTCCACAAAGGTCACTCCAGGAGGGAAATTTGCATCCTGTCACCTGTCTTAATTAGAGAGATTATCTAATGAAATTACTCTTCCATCAGTATTCCTCTTTCTGATAACAGATGGTGGCTTCCTTTCCCAGGAACCAGGAAAGCTGTGCATCTCTCAAGTTCTGCCACATTCTTGTTCATGACCACAGCCCCCTCTCTTTGGATAAAACCACCAGCATTTCACAGGGCTCTATTGCGGATTTTAAGGTTCAAACAGTCCCATTTGTCCATTGGGTGACCAAAGGGACCCTGAAGGGCTGCACCACCTTCCCTTCCTGAGTCCTTCAGCCATAACTTTTCTGCTAGACAGAGGCAGGCCAAGCAGCATGGGCACAGCCCCTCAGGACTTCTGATCCCTGTGCTGGCAGGGCTTCCCCCACCTGCCTGGGAAAACCCTGCTGGGGTTCAGAATTACTTCAGCAATGGCAAACTCTTGCTCAGATGGGCAGTGGAATTGGACAGGCTATTGTGCTTGAAGGGTTCAGCATGGTGTTCAGGGTGGCTCCTGCTTTCTCTGCTGCTGCAGCACAAGCCTGTTTGCTCTTCCAAACCCCTAAAACCCATCACTTTGTCTCGATGGCTTCTTACAGGTCAGCAATCTCATGACTGACATTACACCACCCCCTGCTCAGTCTTGACCCATGTTTATCCTCTTTGCTTGGGTTTAGAATGTTCCATTTGGTGCTTCTCGTGTTGAAACGAAAAAAAAAAAGGGGCGGGGGAAACCAGCACTGTAGTCAGAGGAAGGTCAGGAAAAGTGATGGACCTGGGGAGAGGTTTGGGGCAACCTCTCCTGCTGCAAGCGACCCTCTCACCCCTGCTCCCCACGGAGCCCTGGGGAGGTACTATCACATCTTGGCTCTGGAGGAGAGGGGATATCCTTAACATAATTTCTTAAGGTATTTTGGCCAAGCATCCTGTCCCCTCTTCCTCTCCCTGAGTTCCTGTCACCTGCAATGGCCAGTGACCTCATCTTGCACAACGGTGTGTTGCATTCAGAGGTATGAGACCATGAAACCTCCCCATGGTTCCTTCGGGGCCTGTGGGCTACTTGGTTCATTTCCTAAGTCTAGAAATAACCTGTTATTTCAAAAGATCCATCCCAGCCTTGAAATTAGCCTCCTCAAGAGTGCTGTTTTTGTTGTTTTGACTCATATCCCCCCCTTCCTGCCCCAGCCTGGGAGGTCTCAGACCCTAATTTAACCATGGGTTGGTGGGGTGCTATGAGGTTGCAGAGCATTGGAGAGTCTCTTGTTGAACAGATCCTCCCTGGAGAAAAACAAAGGTTTTGCCATTCCCTACCTTCCCAGCTTTCCCTCACATACCTCAGCAATCCAATTCCATTGCCTCTATCCTTCAAGCTTCCTTTGGGGAGGTACTCTGACCACCTACTCAATTCTCAGCATGGTCACTGAAAGAGAAGTCTCTCCAGAAAGACTCCTCCTCTAATCTTCATTCAGCACATGCTGTTACTCTGCACGCCCTTCCATGTGTCCTTTCCCAGCCCTGCTCCTGGACACACGTGACAGTCCCAGGTTTGTTCTGAAGTAAAATGTGCCTCCATCCCTGCTCTCCAAGACACCCCAGCCCCTGACTACATCCTGCTCCCTGGGAGCACCTTATCTTCATGTTTCCCAGCCCTCCTGAGCTGGGCAGCCTCACCCCTCCTCCAGCCCTTGCCCCAGGAAACCCGGCTCAATACGAAGAGCAGCAGTGCTGGATCCTGCTTCCAGACTGGCGTTTATCTCATGCTGGGCTCCATCCCTCAGCATCCAACTCACATCCTTAAACCTTTTGTATTCTGCATAAACATCTTTGCCCAGATCTTCTGAAGGGCCAGGCAAGAGAGGAAACAATTGTCTCTGAAGAGTGTGAAACCTCTGCGTCATGGTCGGATCCCCTCATCCTTCACAGATGCCGAGAAGTCCGGTTGTGCAGCACTGCATGGGGCTGCACGGGGGCAACATGAGGCGTGTAGGGTTGGAATGTGTGTGAAAGGCCAAGATGTGCCAGTGATAGATGCAGAGCGTTGATTTCCTACATCCTGAGTCCCCAGTTTCCCACCTGGGTCCCACAGAGCATCCCACAGGACACCCCACACCTGCAGCATCCTCCCTGTAACTGGAAGCTCAGGAACCACCCACTCACCATGGCTTTCCCTGCCTTCCCAGGTGGCCAAGCCCTGCCTGCCTGGCAGAGCTGGGCCTCTGGATTCACATATGCAGAGTGAATTTGGCCCATCCAGGAGGAGCAGCAGGTGTGGATAAATTTGGAGCATAAGGAGGCAGAAGAGTCCTTGCAGCCTGGAGGAAACCAGCTGCCAGTGCTGGGGCAGCTCAGGGGAGGCAGCAGCAGCAGCAGAGCAAGGGGCAAGATTGCCGAAGCTGGGGGAGGCTCTAACGAGGAAGTTAGTGAAAAGCATCTGGAGATTTGAGGTCAGGTAATTCCTCATATAGCAGTTCCTGCACCGCTCTGGGAGCGGACAAACAAGGCCTTCCTTCCTCCCAGCTTCCTCCTCCTCAGCAGCTCTCCTTTTCAGGAGAGGCAGCCAGCCAGCCCTCTCCTCCCACATCGCTGGCTGCATCCCTAGGGGTGACTCACCTGGCCCTTGCTGTGCTCCAGGGCTTCGCAGGGCTCCCTGCCCGCCGTGGGATGTGTGAGCAGCGTGGGCACAGGGCCGTGCCCGGGGCTCACACAGCACAGCAAACGGTGCTGTCCTGGGGGACACAGGGCGGCCAGGAGCAGCTGGTACTGCTTGGGGCAAAAGTTGGAAAGCACCTGCCAGCCTCCCAGTGCAGTGAGGTGTGGCTGTTATTTTAGGCTGGGAAAGCACAGGAGAAGGGATCTGAAATCTCCCTGCAAAGCTGCGGTGGGCACTCAACCAGGTGTCAGCTCCAGCACTGGTGAGCCCAAGCAGTAGTGCTATTTTAGGAATGTATTCTTTTTCCCTGCTAGGCTATTTTTGGAGGCTGAGTAGGTACCAAAAGGATCCAGATACGTTGCAGATAAGGGACTGATGACATTTTGATGCTTCTGTTTCAGCCACAAACACTGCTCACGAAGGCAGACCCTGGGGATTGGAGGCACCCCTGGCAGCAGCAGCATCCTGGCTGTGCTGCCCTTTCTGCAGGCAGCGGGGTAGGGGTGCTGTAAGCTTCCCTCCAGCAGGGCTGCCCCAAAAGGTTCCAGGGTCCCCAGTGTCCCACAGCATCACTCAGCTTCATGACATCACTGGCAGGGGAAATCCTCCTCCCTGGCTCTGGAGAAGGCAGTGCACGTGCCATAGGGATGGGGTTCTACATCTGAGGGAGCTGGAATGGGCTCTCACTCCTGAGCCACAGAAGGATCTGTGATGTGAACGCTACCCCTCGTAACAGAAAATGTGTGCTCATTACTTAGAGCTTTGGTACACATCCTCTTCTTGGAATTAGGGATATGGGAGCTGGATGGGGTGAGTTACCTTGGCACAAGTGTGTTGAGCAGAAGGCTGTGTCCACTGTCATCACACTCCACTGCCACACGCAAGGCCAGGACTTAGAGAGCTCCCCAGCCTAGCCTGGCTGAGGCACTTGTACCCCATAGGGCCAGCAGCTAGGAGACCCAAGGGCTTTGCTCTGTTCTGGGAGAGTGGATTTCCTGCCCCAGAGCCACATGAAAGATCCCTTGGCACTTGGGATGCAGCACTCCTGACCTGTGCCTCTGAGAGAGGAAGCACGTGGGGGCTTCCTTAGGACCTGGAAGGTGCCATGGATGGGGATGAGGACAGGGGCAGCTTGTGATCCTGCCAAGCAGGGGTTTGCATGCTCCTCCAGGCCCTGGGTGAGATGGATGACCTTTTTACTCAGAGTTTCCTTTTGTGCCTGTGGGACAGAGGGCCTGTTGTGCGTGCAAGCCCCGGGACAGCCCCCCTGGCATTCGGGGGTGCTGGAGGGGAGAGCTTTGAGGCAGCAGTGAGGCTGGTGCCCACGCTGCCACTGAATGTTGTGCTGTTCCCATGGCCACCCTCGCTCCACCGTACCAGCCAAAGCTTTTGCAGCTGCTGGGGATAGAGTAGAGGACATCCCCTCAGGTCACCCCCTCCAGGGCTTCTCTGTGGCAAGAACATCAGGCACTGTTAGTTCACAGCTGCCTCCTCTCCTCACCTGGGGACCCTCTGAGGTCTCTTTGCATCCCAGAACTCAGGGCAGGAGGTTGGGCTGGGGAGATGGAGGTGCAGTGTGCTGGAGGGGTGTGAGGTGTGCCGCAAGCTGGGACTGAGACTCCTTGTCTGGGCTGTCTCCAGCACAAGCCCATGTCTAACTCTTTCTGAATGTCTTTGTTCCCCTCAGTGATGTCAGCAGCTCTTCGCTCCCTCCAGGAGATGATTCTGCTTCCGTCGCTAGCGTTTCCTGTGTTTCTCCCCCCTCACTCCCGTAGAGCCAGGCAACACAAGCACAAAAACAGGATTCGAGTGGCTGGAGAATTATCCTGATAACAATGACCAAGGAGACAGTCCTCTGGATGGGACCCTCCCTAGAGTCAGCCCTCCAAACAGCTCACACCAACCTTTGGTGCCCTCTTCTTCCCTGCCCCCGTGGCTACTCATGCACAGGGGGGGTTTCAGGCAGGGGAGTGAGCAGCCAGAAAGGGGAACTGCTCCATGCTGGCAGGTCTTTCCATCCCCCTACCTTGGCCACGGTGGCCAGGCAAAGCAGCTCTGCCACTGTCCCCATCGCCGGTCAGCAGAGCAACAAGGTACCGTGCTGTGCTCTCCCTTGCCAACCCAGCTCCATTTCCCAGGGAACAGAGCATTTTTGGGGAGCAGGCAAGGGTAATTGCAATCTGTCTCCAGCCATGAACAGTGCTGAAGGCAGCTCTGGCTTACAGGCAGGACCAAGGGAGCTAATGCCTGCAGACTTGCTCCCATGCAGCAGCAGTCCTGCACCCGTGTGTCCACCTCTCCACTCCAGGCACGCCCAAAGCAGAGCTGGGATTGATTAGCATCCCACATGCAGATCTGAAATTCAGAGAACCCTCACTCATGGCCCAAAATGTTTTCCTGGACCCCCTGAAGGAGGTCCCATCCCCAGCTGCTGGCCACCGCTTCCTTCCACAGCTGGGGCAAGGGTAGAAGGGGCCCGAGCGAGCCGGGCTGACGGTGCCTGGAGCGAGCGAAGGAGTACATGCACAGACTGATCTGCTGGCAGGTCTGGGGGCAGCAGCAAGCACTGGAAGGAGCTGCAGAGCCGCAGCGCAGCTGGAGCCTGAAGAAGGTGCATCTGCAGCCCCGCTCCGACTTGTTGAACAAGCCGGGTCAGTGTCTGCGCCGCCCTCCCCCTCCCAGGTGCTGGGCTTGTCCCTGACCGAGTGCGCACAGCAGGGACGGGGGGACAGCAAAAACTGACTCTGTGTGTCCCCGAGTGACACCCCCCTGGCTTAATGGCCTGGAAACCTTCCCACCTTGCCCCACCCTAACATGGCATCTGCTTCCCACTGGGGCTCCGGATAGCTTAGAGGTGGTATAACCCAAGAGAAATTGAGGAAGTCCTGCCTGCTGCAACATCCAGTGAAAGCCAGACTTGCAGAGTGATGGAGGGAGCAAGATACTGCCTCCAGCCTTACTGATTCCTCCAGCCTTACTGAACCTTCCAGCCTCAGCCCTGGCCTTGCTGTTCCTCCACTGCCCTACCCTCTAGATGCCCAGCAGATGTGCTGGGCCTTTGAGGAACTGGTGGGACCGAGGCCAAGTGTAGACAGGAGTTTGTCCTGTCAGGGCGTGGGGGGTTGTGATTCCCTTGTTACCATCAGTGCTGCTGATCCATAAATTCCTGGCAAGGGAGGAAATCTGATTTTTTGACCAACACAGGAGGTCTCTGACCAACAGAGGCAGGAAATAGCTACGGTGAGTGAATAAATAAATGGTGCAACTGTAACTCTGCCTTACATGGTCTTCATGGGGAGTTTCCTTTGTTTTCCAGGTTGGCTATTTATACCACAGAGTGTGAAAATGATGTCAACGAAGCCTCTGCTCCTCGCCACAAAGAAAACCAGACTTGAGAATTTTTGCAGGGCTGAGAGAACTCCTTGAGCAGAAAGGTTCAGAGGCTGTTCACAAGGCTGGTGGACCTGGCAGGAAACCCCAGCTGCCGTGCAGTTCCTGAGGAGTCCCCTCTGCTTCCACACATCCAGCTCAGGGAGACAGTGGTCCCAAACCCATCCAGAATACAGCTCTGCCCTGTAAAAGTCCATCTTGCCTAAAAGGTACTCACAACTCCTTCCCAGAAGATTTCTAACCCCTTCACAGCCTCCATTTTCTCACTGTCTTTCTCTTTTGCTCCCTTTTTTATCTATCCCATTCTCCATTGCAGCCTTTAAGGGTTCTGGCTCCTGTCTACTCATCCTGGCAGTTGTTGGTCCAAGTCTACCCTCAATGACAGGAGAAGAAGGAACTGGGAGTTTCCCTTGTGGGACTTTGCTGCTCCTCTGGGAAATCCCAGGAGGTATTTCAAAGAGCCAAACTCCAAGATGGGTGATCCCCATGCTCACAGGAGGTAGGAAAGAACAGACTCAGCCCAGAAGAGGAAAGTCCACCAAGTCCAAGCCGAGCTTGTTCAGCTGTGGATGCAGCAATGGCTGCTTTGGGAAAGGAAAGGAGGAATAAAACTTTCCTTCCCACCGTGTCTGTCCCCTGCAATTAGGAGTGGCTACAACAAGCCCACACGAGTCGGAGTCGCTTGGTTGCCAGCAAAGACTCGGTGGTGCCCATGGGCAGGGGCAGCCGGCGGGGTGGGAAGGGAAAAGCCAACATGAGTTCAAGGATTGCCGGTGTACTTGAGACAAGAAAAACTCTTTCTGGTGACACATGCGTCAGGTGTTTCCAGACGATAACAAAACTCGCCTGAGGTCATCGATATTTAATTAGCAAGGAGCTCGGTTAAACATTATCCCGGGGGCAGGAGGGAGGGGAAAAGGTGCTGAATTGGAGAGAGATTTAACTCTTTGCAGAGAAAAAGAAGGAGGAGGGAAGGTTGCCTGCAAGGAGACAGGGTCTCCATGGTCGGACCCCATCAGATTCGGACACTAGGCTGGACGCAGGGGTGGAAAATCTTTGGGGCACGTGTGTCTCTTGGGTCTCCAGGGGAAAGCGGTGCTTTTTCCCATGGAAATGAAAAGCACTACATTTGAAAGCTCAGTGCTCCGGCACCCCAGCAGCCCCGGGGCAGCCAGGCACAGCTGCTGGAGCAAAAGGCTGGTGAGCAGTGAGGCCAGTGGCGGGTCTGGCTTCCCCGCCGGAGCCCTCCCGGCCGTGCCAGCGGCTGGGGCACCGCGGCGCTTTCTCTCGGATGGCTGAGTCACAGCCCCGTTACCTGTGTGGGTTCACACCTGGGTCCCTGCCCCGCCGCCGTCTCCACTGCTTCCTCTGGCAGGCATCCCACGCTTCCAGAGACCCAGCTCAGCACCCTGGGGCAAGGAGGAGGAGCAGGAAGGCATGGGGGACAGTATTGAGGGTTTCCTTTTGGATGAAGGGAAGAAGAAGGGATGCCAAAGGCTCGAAGGGGGGGTGACATGCATTTTGGCCCTCTAAGCTCAGCCTGAAACCCTGGCATGCTCCAGGAGGAGATGTTGTAAAGGTACCAAAATCCAGCTATGGACCACTCTGCTCTGTCCTTCCCCAGCCACTCACACGTGCTGCTCTCTGCTACCTCCCCCCTCCAAAATCCCCTCTTGGCTGCCCCAAACCTGACACCCATAATTTACCCCTAGATCACAGGGACCTGCTGAAAGATTGAACATGAGCTGTGCTATGAGAGGGGACATGAAAAGCAGCTGTGCCTCCTGCCCACAGCCAGGCTCCCCTGCCACACCAGCAGCCCCTCAATACTGGGGACACCTGGGAAGGCTCCTGCTTGGAGAGGGGAATGGAAACCTCCTTGGCAGATGGACAGGACAGCACAGCATGGCTTGGGGTATGGTCAGACAGCTTCCATCTGCTGGCTGGAATCCCTGGGGCTTGCTCCTGCCTGGCAGGAAAACTCCTCTTGGAGAGGAGGCAGGTGAATCTGGGCTGGTGTTTGCCAGTGGCTGGGTGCCACGGGATGATTCCACTCTGCCTCAAGCAGAGCCTGGGGACAGCCAGCCTTTGTCAGTGTTCAGTGTCACCTCTCTTGGGATGCTGCATGCTCTGCCTCATGCATCTCTGGCTGCAGTGGGGGTGGTGGTCTCCCATTGCTGAGTGCCGGGGAGGGATCCCCAGAACAAAATGGCCTTTGGTGGCAGGGTCTGATGAGATCCCCAACACAGCTGCATGGTAAGGGCCTTGGGCTGGGATGAGGCCAGCAGCAAGAGGTTCCAGCAGCAAGGATGGACATCCTGCCTCCACATCATCTGTGATGCAGACAACCCGCCCAGCACAGGTGTGCTGCCTTTCCAGAGCCTCATCCTCTCCCTGTCCCTGCTTGTCACCAGGGCCAGGCACCAAAGAAGAGGATGGATGTGTGGGACAGACACAGACTCCTGCCAGGCACCTTGCCCTTGCCATGGACTAGCATACCCCTGCCTTCCTGCTCCAGCTGCTGTGACATCCATGGGCAAAGTTCACATGTGACCCACCAAGCACAGCTGGGCTCCTTCAGAAGTGGGAGAGGGAATGAAGCTGAGGTGGGGAAGGTGCTACAGTTCTAGTCCTGTACCCCTCGCCCATAAGCTCTGAAAATAGTGGGGAATGAAGTGGGCAAAATGAGCAAATCCCTAGTTTAGGGGCAGAATAAACAGCAGCAACAACCCTCCAGGTCTTGGAGCAAAGGAAGAGGCTGCAGCCCCAGGCAGGGCAGAGCAGGTCGGCAGATGCAAGAATTTCATCTGCAAGGAGCAAGGAAATGTCCCGGAGCTGTTTGATCTTATTGTATGAAGGGAAGCGGGAGTGGGCGTCCAGCCTTGCTGGAACCAAACAAAGATTATAAATACCTCCACCATCAACAGCTCCTCGCCAACCTGGCCTGCCAGAGTGCCGGCGGCTGGCTGATTCCCAAGGGGAATAATGAGCTTTGGTTTCCATCTACCCCTCGAAGACAGTGGCAGAGAGGAGCAGAGCACACAGCAGACAGCTCCAGCCACGAAGCTGAGGGGGAATTATCCTGTGGAATGATACATGTGGGGGTAGCTTCTCTCACTGCCTGCCTGCATGGCTGTGCCCAGCAGCAACGGCCCCTGTTGGCTCAATTCAGTCTCTGCCGCCACTGGTGTCAATAAAGAGGTTAAAAACCACATATTTTAAAAGCCTTGTGATGTGGCATTTGGGTGCGAAGAGATGCCTGAGCCCGGTGGAAAGTCTCAGAGAGGTGTCCCTTAGATCTCCAAGCCAGATCTAGCTATATGTCTTTCCTTGATTCAATCCCTGGGTTTGAATTTGATGCCATGCATGCTGCCAAGGATGCTGCCTGACATCAGGGTCCTTTGGGGCTTGTAGGGAGCTGGGTGCCACCTGTGCATCCAGGGGACCCTGGCACAGGAACTGTCCCTACCAGGAAGGGAGGACAGCCCCACTCAGTTTTGGGGAAGTTGGGAGCCTGCAGAAGATAAATTTAGTCTTCCCCCGTGTGCCCATCGGTCGCCACAGAAACACGTGATTCCCCAGCACCGTGCTGAGGGAAGCAATGAAAAGACTTCCCAAAACTCCCATGGGCTCCTTCTGTGCCCAGCCAGGGAGCAGTGCTGCACCAGGACTAATGACATCTCCATGGCAAGAAGGCCCTGGTGGCCATGGCAATGGGGAAACTTCAGCTTTGGCTTTGCTTTGGCACAGGGAGCTGCAGTCCTGGAGTGGGGCTGCCTGCCACCCCCTTGGCCTCTGCTGGGAGTGCCTCTGTGGGGAACCACTCCCCACCACATCCATGCCCCCAGGTCCCACAGGCACTTCTAAGGGTTGGTGAGAAGCCAGCAAGTTGTCAGGTACAAAAGGAGTCCCCAGGCCGGGGGGGGGGAGCTGCAAATCAAACGCGCGCCGCCCTCGGAACAGCGCAGCGGAGCTGCTCTGGCAGAAAAGCGGCCGCGCTGCGTGAACCCGGCCGCGGCTCCCCCGGGGCACCTCCCTCAGCCCTTCTCCCCCACCGAGCATACTTGGAGCTCCCTGCTTGTCACTGGGATCAAAGGCAAGGGCTGGGGTGGGAAGGCAGGGTGTCAGCTGGGCCACTTGTGAAGCTGACTGCGGGAGCCAAGACCTCCAATTTGAACCCAATTCCCCCCCAGCCCCCCGGCATCCTTACACACTTCTAAGGTCTCCGCTCCAGCAGCACAGCTGCATCTCGTTTCATCTTCGGCAAGGAAAACAGGCGGCAGCGCTGGCTGGGGCCAGATGCCGCTGGAAAAGCGACTCCCCCAGCCCGGAGCGCCGGGTCCCAGCCCGGCACCGCTGGCAGCTGGGGATCACCGAGGGCTGGGTCCCGCTTCCCAGCCGCAGCCCTCCCACCACCAGCTGGGACAGAGCACGTTCCCACGGCTTTTGGTGTTATTTCAGCAGGGCCAGGGCTGTCCCTGTCCTCCTGTGGCTCTCGGGTAGGTCTGAGCATCACCAGGGTGTGGGATCTTTTCTGACAGGACTGGGATGTTGTTGGTCATTTTGGAGCAGGGAAGATGCAGCCAAGCAGCACCAGCACAGCATTCATGGAGCTGCAGAATGAGATGACTGTGCCAAAAAGAAAAATTCTAAGTCCTTAAAAAAAATGTAAGTCACCCTAAAAATACTGTCTCTCAGGAGCTGCTGGACCAATGTGTGATCTGCAGCCTGTTGCACTGGAGCCTGTCCCCAAAACAGAGGACGCATGCTTTGCAAGAGCAGGAAGGCTGGGAGATGAGAGTTGCAGGGGGACCCAGGTTTTAGGAGTGGGAGGCTTTGCCAGAGCCAGCTTGGCATCCCATGGCTTCCCTCCCCAGGCACACGGCTTGGCAGGGAACCCCCCCAGCAGGTTCCCAGGAGCTGCCCAGCAGGCAGCCGGGTGTTACCGTAGGGCTCCGGGGAGCCCTAAGGAGGGGCACAGAGGACTCACACAGCCCGGGTGCCCCGGCTAAGCAGGGTTTTTCTCCAGTCCCACCAGCAAGCCCTCGGCGACAAGTGTCTACAGAGGAGGGAGCGCCACCTCCTGACGTTGGATGTCCCCTGGATTCCAGGAAACCGCTTTTGTGGGTTTTTTTTTTTCCTCACCATCCGCTGTTTCATCAGTCAGCAACAATCGCTTCAAAAATAAACAAACCCAAGTCTGGCACTAGGTTCCAAGACAAAGTAACTCCTCCTGCCAGACACACGCCGAGCATCTTCAACAATGACATTCCTCCACGACTGCTTCCACCTACTTTGGTGCCAATTTGACTAAAAATTCCCTCTGCTATCATTGTCACTTAAAGTCAGCAACATCCCAGAGCTCCCACCACAAGGTATTGTAAAATTAGGTGCTTTTAGAGATTTTCATCTAGGTAGCTCACAGTTTGTCATGGATGCTCACCCCCAGCACATCCATTTATCCTGATAATCCCAATTCCCTTGGATGCATCTGACTGGTGAGATGGAAGCAGCAGCAGGCAGGGTGGGCTCAGAGCCACGCCCTCCCTGGTCAGCAAGTACATACCAGCTTTAAAAAGTGAAAAGCCCACCTAAGGCTAACAGGTGGGGGGGAAAAACCTCACCCCTTAGAGCTGCTCACTCCCTGAGCACTGCAGGCTCAGGATGGACAGAGGTTGGGAATTCCACTTTTCATCAGAGGAAAATTTAAGGATCTTCACCTACCTGCCAATTTGAGACTTGTGACAAGGGGAAAAAAATTAGCAGGTGAGACCTCTCTTATTTCACTTGGCTGAAATCAACCGGCAGGTTCATGTGTTAAATAAGGATGTTAAATGAGGTGAGCCAGGCAGCTTGTTTCCTTCACCCAGTCTGGTTTCTAGGGAAACAAGGTAAATGTTTTTCCTTCTTGCCACCTTTTAACTCTTAAAAGGCTCTCATGTACTGTCACAGGAAAAAATCTCTACATCCCACCTTTCCCCACTTCTGATAAGAGCAAATAGGGCAAACCCAGGTCTGTTTCTGGGCAGTGCTACACTTTGCTGTGAAGGTCTGGAGTTATTGCCTCAATTGCTGCCACGTCTCCAATTATGGTCAGTGAAGGACACACCAAACCATCTCCCCGGGAGCCAGCAGGGTATTTTAGGTCAGGCAGTAACACAACACCAGCAGCACTCACAGCTCTCCCACCTCCTCAGAGGGTGGGATGCAGATCACCCCCCTCCCTGCCCAGGCAGGCCTGCTTCCTGCCACCTTTCAGCAAGGAAACTACCAGCTGTTGTTGAGGCTGGGATTGTTCAAAATACCTGCTGCCTTCTGCTGCTCTCGGGGACAGCAACAAACTCAAAAATTGCAGGCTACAGCCCCTGCCATACAGACACTGGAAGGTTTCCATGGCAACAACCAGCACTCACCAGCTACCTAAAATTTAGTGGTTTGAACTGTCTGGTTTATTTCAAAGCTCTCTGTCCACCCAGCTGGGGCTTGACAGGTGGACTGATACCTCAGCAACTGCAAACACATTTAGGGCCCCTGCTGCTTCACTATTTCACACAACCAGAGATATGCTGCTCTGACCCACAATCTTTGCTCTGCAAAACCAGCAATAGCAGCTTCATGTTTTTAAGAGCAACCCTGCTATGAGGTGGGTGCTCATGAGGAAAAACTTCACATGCTTCTTTGGTTTGATCCACATATAGAACCTGCAGTCAGAGTACCAGGCTTGACACAGTGATGCATATACCAAGAGCCAAAATTAATTTCTTTAAAATATTTATTTTTCGGCCTGAGAGCACACAGGCCCTAGGACCATTCCACCCATTAGGCTGCCTCCTCTTTTGCAATGCGATCCTTCTTGAGTGGTCCCTGAAAAAAAAAAACCGCAAAAAACAAGCTACGTAAATAGCAGTCTGCACAAAAGACATAATAATCCAATTACAAAGGCTGTAAAGAAATCAAGGCCAAAAAAGCCCTCCATGCTGCAACCCACTGGAAACCCCACGCCCACAGCCAGAGGTTTTGGGAAAAGCTGAATGCGGTGCAGCCGCACTGGGCTGACCCGGTGACTCCGGATGCACCTGAGCAGCAACGCTGGTGCCACCTGGTGGGGAAGCTCCTGCTCGGCCCCAAGCACTGCTCTGAGCCTGCCAGGGCCTTCACAGAGCTCCCGGCTGCTTTCTCCAGCAAGTCACTAACTGGGAATGCCACCACTGTGAGCACCCTCCTCCCGAGCTGCTCTTAGAGGAAATGGAGCAGTGCTTGTTCCATGCTTCAGCACTGAGCTTGTGCCCAAACATGGCAACACCCCCCAGACACCAAGAGCTGTCACTGGGGAAGTGAGACCCCAGGCCCCCTACAGTTATCACCAAGTTGGCAGAAGGAGGCCTTTTAAGTTTCTGTTTCACAAGAACTCTGGCCACATGACAGCCCAAAGCCATCAGCTGCCATGAGCTCAAAGACAACACAGTGGTACACAACAGATGTGCCAGGAAGAGCCCTTACCATGAAAGCTTTTTTCTCCTCAGCTGTCTGGAAGCGGCCATGACCAAATTTGGAGGTTGTGTCAATGAACTTCAAGTCAATCTTCTCCAGGGCCCGGCGCTTGGTCTGCACAAGCAGGGACTAAGAAGAGAGATGCCAGGTGAGTATGCAGCAGCAGCACCCTTTTAGCCTCCAGTAAATGCATCCCTGGTCCCTCTGACCTCAGCTGCTACCATGTGCAAGGAACACTTGACCATAAGCCATCTACCCTGCACCTTTGGCATCCCAGGATGAAGACTGGTCAGCTCGTTGCAGCACGAGCCCCACTCCAACAGTGTCCTTCTGGTCACAAGACTTCTCAAGCCTAAACCATGTCCATCACTACACCTACAGAAATGACCCTATGCCACTCCCAAGGCCATTACTATGAGGTGGGTTTGTGTGGAAGGCTTTTCCTTCTAGCAAGCCACATGATTCCCAGAACAGCACACACACCACCTGCACCAGAGGCAGCACAGTTCTCTTAAAGCATTCCAGCCCATGTGACAGCAGGATGCACTACTCACCTTGCGCAGGGTCAGGACCCTCTTCTTGGTCCCCACAACACAGCCCTTCACCATGATGAAGTCATTGGTCACCTCACCGTAGTGGACAAAGCCTCCCTGAGCAAGGAGAGAACAGTCAGTGCCCTGTACCAAGCAGGACTAGTGATCACATCTGCCTACAGATCCACACCATTTCTGGGCCTTGGCCATTGCCAAATCCACTGAAATCCTGTTTCCAGTATTGCCTTTCACTGGTCAAGTTTCTTGACGCGGCCATTTACTTGTTGCTGTAGGGCTTTTATTGAGAACAGCACAAGCAGCTGACAAAACAGCAAAAGCTCTTCTTGCTAAGTTATTCCTTGTACAAGTACCATTCAAGGTTTGCAATATCTCTGTCCCATTGCCACATAACAAATGCAATTTCCATGTATACAAATCAGTACCGAGGCTGACTGAACACCACCTCCAACAGCAGCTGACTTATTTTAAGAGCTCTTCAATCATTTTGTGACTTATACCAGGGTCCATTCGCCTCATAGGATTGCAGCTCACAAGCAGACTCTTGGCACAGAGCTGCAGCAACTTACCAGAGGGTTAATGCTCTTGTCAGACAAGTCATAATCAGTTGATGCATTGTTTTTGATCAGCTTTCCATCTTTGATTTGGTAACCTTGGCCAATCTTGTAAATCTAAAACATATAGAAAGTCTACTTAGCAAAAGGTAGGAGAAAGAGCCTGTCATCAGATAAAATGTAAGGAATTCTACAAAGCCTCAGAGGAAGCAGTCTGCTGCCCTTGAGAAACGTGGCCATCCAAGAATTTTAGTTATCCAACATAACTAACGATGGCCGCTATCCCCAAGACAACAATCTAACAGAGCAAAACACCCCAAGCAAAACTCCCCACTCTGTTTACTGTCACAGAGCAAGTGACATCAGGCAGCTCTCAGCTCTCGTTCCCGCCCAGCAGCTGAGAGACACCAACCTTCTTGTTGATCTCGGTGCGGTGGTGGTAGCCCTTCTGGCCTGCACGGGCCACGGAGAAGGCAACTCGGGCAGGGTGCCAGGCGCCAATGCAGGCCACCTTGCGCAGGCCCCGGTGAGTCTTGCGCGGCAGCTTCTTGGTGTGCCAGCGGCTGGTGACACCTGCAAGGGACCAAAGCAGTCTGTTGTCAAGCGGAGATGTCACTTCAGTCTTCCACTACTTTAAGCCATCTTTCAAGCTGCAGTCCCCAGGCAACAAAAGGGAAGGACAGACCAAGCATCCCAGAAATCAACATTTCCTGTGAAGCTCCCTCCCTGGCTGTCCCTGGGCTGTGTTCTCAGAAGGAAGGCAGCATGGAATGACTCCTCACGGATGTCAGGCGCTGTGCCCAGCGCTCATTCCATGGTCTCATCATTGAACTGTGGCAGCAGAACGGATTTACCTACCCAGCTCTTGGCACACATACTTGTGAAAACTCAAGGTCAGAATTTCATTAAAAACTGTATCCTGTCACAAAAAGGATTTCCATGTGTTTACCTTTATATCCCTTGCCCTTGGTGACTCCAATGACATCTATCATCTCATCCTGGCCAAAGACTGTTGACACAGGCACCTGCTGTTCCAGCTTCTCCCGGGCCCAATCCACTTTCTCAGCAACAGTGCCACCATTCACCTGGATCTCCATTAGGTGAGACTTCTTCTGCCTCAGGGGGAGCAAACGCATCTAGAACACACAAAGCATGACATTCAGCTCCTGCTCTTCTCAAATGGACCCTGTATTAATAAGCCCAGCATCCTTTCAGCCCTGGCCTAATCTATTTTTTTAGTATCCTTTTCCAAAATATAGAACTTAAAGAAGACCCTACAATAAGGAGGAAATTTGTATAGTGGCTTGCAAGTCATTGCACTTGGAAGTTATATGTCACCCACAGGAGCAGAGTTCTCTAACCCCACGGCCATCAGCAAAATTCCACTGATAACGAGAAACAAGGGGCAGTAGTTTTACACTGAAGCAGAGTAGATTAAAATTGGACCTCAGAAGGATTACTTTTATTATGAGGCTCGTTAGTCACCGGCACAGGTTGCCCAGAAAAGCTCTGGATGCTCCAACCCTACAACTGTCCAGTCAGGTTGGACAGGGGCCTGAGCAACCTGGTGTAGTGGAAGGTGTCCCTGCCCATAGCATGGGGGTTGGAACTGGATGATCCTTAAGGTCCCTTCCAATCCAAATGGTTCTGATTGTTTGATAAAGCCTGCCACGCTTAAGGCCACTTTGGGTTGAATCACATTTACAGTTACTTTTACTGTATTTAGTAGAGGGAACCAGTGAGAGAATCAATAGAAGTTGCAACACTAACTCTGTGTACTACAAAAAATTAATTCTAGTAAAATTAGCCATCTTACTGCACTTAGAGCCAACTCAAAAGATTTAATCCATCTCTCAAGAAACTTAGAGCACTGACAGCTGGAGAGACACCACATCACTCAGCAGAACACCTCCTCCAGCTGAGCAAGAGAAGCTGCAAAAAGTCTGAGTGCTCACAATCCCAAGAGAATGCAGCCTGAAATGATGCTGAGCACACAAACCCCTAAGTTCAATGTTCAGTCTGTTTTTTGTAGCTGAAATTAAGAGAGTCTAGGTCTACACAGTATCAGCAAAGGACCGAGCCCAAAAAGTTCCTACTACAGCTCAGTCTCTTTTGGATACTCCTTCAAAACCAGCCAGTGGTTGCCAAGGCTTCTCAAACATTCTGTGAGCACAGCCCTGTAGAGAATCAATGTGTAATGTGCTGAATATATAGCATCAAGCTGCAGGGGAGAGCAGACATCTCCTGCAGATGATGGATCAAGTTTCAAGCTTGCTCTCTCAGCAGGTTTCCAGCATACCTGAGCCCATAGGCACTTACCTGAGTGTGAGCCATGACTCTAATAACCTGGCAGTACTTCTTCATGCTATTGAAATCTTTCTCCAACTGCTTTTTGCCCTCCTCATCTTGCCACTTCTTGCAGTATTTGGTGAAGGCCTTCTTCTTGGACTTGTGCCTTCAGGAGCAGAGCAGAGACAAGGTTTGGCTAAGCCCTTCATCAATCCCCAGGGAAGTGGGGTGAGCGGAAGGAGTTGCCACCTCAGTTGGCTTTGGCTCATTGCCAGCTTCTAATGACTTTTTCCACTGGCAAGCGGAGCCTGGAGCTCATCAGACAGTGGCAAAATTGCCAAAGCTGAGCGGAGCTGCCATGAATTCCAAAAGCACACTAACATTCATGCTACAGAAAACAAAAGACTGTAAGATGTCAAACAATAACAGATAAAACAGACCTTTAAAGCAATTGGAAGATGACTGTGATCCAAAATACCCTAATTTCCCCCCCTTGTGTGCCTGACAGCAAGGTTGTTACTAAAACACCCTTGAGAACTTTATTGCTCCACTCTGACGTCTTTTCAGCCTGCCAAGTTCATAAACAGGCTGGAAGCTCCAGACACGCTGGAGCCACACTCGGGCAAATGCACACTACTAATCACAACAACAGCGCCTGGAACGGCAATCACAAGTGACACTTGTCTTCCCCTTTCCTGAGAAAACAGGGCTACAGTCAGGACTCGACACTCAACAACAAGCGCCAGAGGCGATTTCCTTATGTCCGCCCGTCGAAGTATCATCACGTGTAGCCTGTTCGGGAGCTCTCGGGCAAGGCCAAAGCCCCCACGCCCACACCAGCACCACCTGAAGTTACGCTGCCACCCTCATGGAGCCATTCCTACAGCCTATCCCATTATTAGGCCAGTCTGTCAAAGCTAAACACTAATTGCTAAAAACCCATGCTAGGATCATTGCAACCTAACAGTAAAAACAGGAACCACAGCCTGAGACCAGGCAAGGCCCTGCTCTCTCTCTCTCTCTCACCAGTTCTTGTAGAAGCGGCGCTTGCACTCATCGCTGATGTGCTCAGCAAAGATGGTCTTGAAGCTACGGAGACCATGAGGAGTCTGCACGTATCCCACGATGCCTACGATGACCATGGGAGGAGTCTCTATAATAGTGACTGCCTCCACCACCTCCTTCTTGTTCACCTCTGGATGGAAACAGAAACACAGCACAATTAATTCCTGCAACAACTCTAACACCACCTTTGTTCTCTGGAAAAAAGGACTCCCAAGTCCTCTGTGTGAAAGGTTAAATGACTCAAGCTCTTTTCGAAGAGATGATGCAGGGTGTAAAGGCACCAACTCTGAAGTCATAATTTAATGCCTTGCAAAACTCTGAGGCTGGCTCAGGAGAATGGTCAGCCAAGCTGGATAGACAAAATGGATGGCAGCAAGTAATACATCCAGGACTGGACAAACTCCATAAAAGCACTGAAGGCAGCTGACTGATGTCCCTCCATCCAGGAGAGCCATCCCAAGGAGACTGTTACTTTGCAGCTAAACCAAACCAGTGGTTACAGCAGAAATACACCACCTACCTGGAACTGGAACAGGGCGAAGTCAAGCTAGGACTAAAATCTAGAGCTGCTACTGAAGGGGCCACCTGTCACCATTCCTGACCAAACCCACCTCCCGTTTCAAGAGGAACATTAACACATACTAGATCCAGGCCTGTCCACTTCCCGGACAATGTGGGTCATGCCAGCTTTGTACCCCAGGAAGGCGGTGAGATGGACAGGCTTGCTGGGGTCATCCTTGGGAAAGCTCTTGACCTTGCCCCTGTGGCGGCTGCTGCGCTTGCGGGGCAGGAAGCCCAGGGAGCCGTGCCTCGGGGCCGAGAACTTGCGGTGAGACTGCGGAGACACAACCAGCACTCAGTGCTTGCCAGAGACCTGCTAATGCCCAATCAAGGGCAAAGGCCAGCTCTGCCCTTGCCTGAGAACGTGAATATTGCATATATACAAGACATTTCGCCTTCCAAAAATTCCCAGTATCAGCTGCAGAGCTTCTGAATTCCATTACGTTACAGGAATGTAATCCCCACGCAATACCTATGTAATTC
The DNA here is from genome assembly GCA_013400575.1 of Peucedramus taeniatus. Lineage (NCBI taxonomy): Eukaryota > Metazoa > Chordata > Aves > Passeriformes > Fringillidae > Peucedramus > Peucedramus taeniatus. Next base: position 336,006 of record WBNO01017539.1, on the reverse strand, counting down.
CCAGATTTCTTTAATGCCCCTTCCGAAGTTTATTCTACGATGTCACCAAGTCCCACTCCAGCCAGGGATCTACAGAAGCTGTAATTTGGCCACAGCGTGCCACCCCAAGCTCAGCCCACCCCACAAGTCTAGAAAACACAGCACAGACAGCCTCATATTTCTCAATGAATCGGTACCAAAATAAGCACTACAGGAACAATTTCGGTTTGTAAAGCTGCAGTAAAGCAGCACCTCAACACCTGCTTCTGAGGTGGAAATTCAGTGTTTTTACAAAGATTTTCTCCTCGAGTACCACCCTTGCAGCTTCCCTCTGCAACCTGAGAGCCATTTAAGACTGGGTTCTATCCGGATAACTCTCAGCCCAAAGAAAAATGTCCTCATCCAATCTGACACGCAAGTAAAGAAAAATACCATACAGCTATACACGGAACTAAAAATAAACACGGTTTAATTACAAAAATAAATATTCGACACGAGTTACCCTAAGCAAAATTTAAAGCCCAAAAAGGCCATAACCACAGGAGCTCTCCAGAGAAAAACCACCCACCCCTCTTCCCAGAAAAAAGACCCCCAAATGTCCCCAGAGCTGCCCGCGCCACCCAAACCCCGCGCCCCGCCCGGCACCGCATGGGCCCGCCCGNGCCGGGATGGCGGCGATGCCGCGGGATGCGCGGCCAGGCCCGAGCCCGCCGCACCCACCATCTTGTCCACGCACCACGCCAGAAGGGCCTGCGGCGGCGCGCGCAGCCTTTATAAGAGCCCCGGCCCTCGGCCTCGCGAGAGGGCGCGCGGTGCTACGGGCGGCGAGCGCGTCCAGAAAGGTGCGCGGGCAGCGATGCGCGGAAAAACAAGGCCGCACAAACCACCTGGTGGGGCTTGTGGGGAACTTCGGTCATGACAGATAATGTTTATTTCACTTCATTCCACTCAGTGACACTTCCTGAAATGAGTGAAATGTTGACATGTCATTTCATGTCATGAAATTCTGACATGTCGTTTCATTTAATTTAATCGTTTAATTTTATTTTATTTCATTATGTTAATTCCATTTCATGAAATTTCAAAATGTCACTATGTTTCATGAAATTTTGAAATTTCATTCGGTGAGTTTTCATTTCATTTCCTTTCCTTTCCTGAAATGGAGTTTCAAAATTTCATTTCATTTCATTTCGTGAAGTTTCATCTGTGTTATCATAATGAACACAGGCCTTAATCCACTCTTGCTTGTGGTATGGGAGGACATGCAAACCCAAGGCCGTGGTATCAGTGGAACCCAGAGCTGTGTGGTTTTGAGCCTCCTGCACATGGGGCACCCTCAGGATCTCCTGGGGCTGACAAATAAGGATGTGTTTGACACAACACCACGGGGAGATTCCTGCACCCAGGATGAACTGGAGAGCTAAGGAGTACTGCAGCCAGCACATCTTCCTAAAACAGGGATGCTCCATCCCTGGAAAGATCCAAATTCAGGTTGGACAGGGCTCTGAGCAGGTTGATCTGGTTAAAGATGCCCCTGCTCACTGCAGGGAGGTTTGGACTAGATAGCCTTTAATGTCCCTTCCAGCCCAAACCATTTTAGGATTCTGTGGCTGGATGTGATGAAGGAATGTCCATCTTCTACCACCAACCCGCCCTTCAAAAGGAGCCCCACAAAAGGTACGGAATGGTTGCTCACTTTTTGGGACTCCCAATGGGAGCCCATGGCTTGGCTGTAAATGCTCTTCCATCTCCCTCATACATTCACCTTTAGCTCTTGTACATTTTTGGCTTCGGCTGCTGACTTTAGGGAACCATGTCCCAACCCAAGGGCTTGCTTTCCATTCCAGTCCTCTTAATACAGATTATCAGGGACTCTGCAGCAGCCAGCAGGCCACTGCTATGCAGCTACTCTGCACAACAGGCATGGGCCAAGGAGCTGGAATTGTCCCTAAGGCTAAAAGGCTTCTCTCCCACACACTGGCTGTGCCAGAGGCCATGGTGGAAAAGTGAGCAATGGAGAAGCCCAAGTTACTTTCCAGGCTGCAGCCTCTGGAATGCAAGGTGTGTATCTTGCAGGATCTGCCTCCTGGAGTCAGGAGGTCTCCCCAAAATCTGGACTCCCCATGTTCGCATAGGGCCTTTTCCCATCCCCTCCCATGACACAGTGTGGGTAGGGTGGTGGATGTTGGAAATGAGAGGCCCAGGCTTTGCTGCAGGGATTCTGAGGCTCACTGACCCTCTTTGTCCAGGGCAGCCATCTGGTGAGGGATAATGGGTTGTGCCCAAGGGCCCAGCCTTATCCCCTTGTGGGGCAGCATCCCAGAATGACAGAATTGCTAGGGGTGGAAGTGACCTCTGGAGATCACCTAGTCCTTTGGCAGGGACACCTAGAGCAGGTGACATGGGAAGGCACCCAGGTGTCTCCGGACAGGGAGGCTCCATGACCTCCCTGGGCAGCCTGTTCCAGTGCCTCTGCCACCTTGAACGTAAAGTTCTTCCTCACGTTGAAGTGAAATTTCTCGTGGTTTAGCTTATTGCTCTGCTGGGCACCGCTGAAAAGCGTCTGGCACATCCGCCCACCTTTGAGATATTTATATGCATTAATGAGATCCCTCAGTCTTCTGTTCTCCAGACTAAACAGGCCCAGCTCCCGCAGTCTCCTCTTAAGATATGCTCCAGACCCCAAATCATCGTTGTGGCCTCTGCGGGACTGTCTCCGGAGGCTCCTCGTCTCCTCCTTGGGAGCCCAGGACTGGACACAGCCTCACTAGGGCCGAGCAGAGGCTGTGGGCGGCCGGGGCTGGCCCGGCTGGGCCCCACAGAGACCCGGAGCGGCATCGCCCCCATCCCTCCCCGGGGGTCTGGGGCGGCCTGCCTTAGTACCGGGAGGTGTTCCCACCCCCACAGTGCCCGCACCCCGGGCATCCCCCGCACCCTCCGGCCCCGCGTTTGTCCCCGCCATGTGCCGCGGGCGGCCGCGGCGGCGGCGGGGCGGGGGGAAGGGGTGGCTGCGCGCT
>WBNO01017539.1:309046-332961 GCA_013400575.1 Peucedramus taeniatus | reverse complement strand
GGGGCGGCCCGCGGGGCTGCGGGGGGCGCGGGGCTCCCTCGGGGCAGGCGGCCGCCATCGGCTCCGACCCTGACCTTCCTGCACACCTGCACACACACACACACACACACACATCTAAAATCGTTACGCTTTATGTTATATACCATTATATGTTATTATATATTATCATCATAGGCTGTTATGTATTACGTATTTATTATTATGTGCTTTATATATGCATGTGTATGTGCATGTATCCACATATATATAATATGCATGTGTCCATCAATATGTCTCCGCACAGCCTAGATCTGCGCACAGGGATATGTACGTATATGCTTCCCTAGCATTTATGGCTGTGTCTCTGTTACATATATGTTTGGATATAGGGATCTGTCTCTGGGTTTGTATATCTCTCTGTATGTATTAATCTCCAGGTATATCCACACGTATACATGCACATAGATGTACAGCTGCATGCACATATATCTGCGTGTGTGAGTGAGTATAGGCCCATGTAGGGTGAGAGCAGGCTGGTTTGGGGTTGCTTTTGTGGGGAGGGAAGGGGTGAGTCACGTTGGACCATGACCCTGTCTCTGTCTCTGGTGGTTTCCAGGGTGGGATGTCTTCTCACTCTTCCATGCCTGTGTGTTTACGGTGGATGCAGGGAGACAGCAGAATGTGGGGTGACAGGGGGAGCCCGGGAGGGGGGATGCTGCAGTCCTGGAATTGCTTCCCTGTGGGTCAGAGGGTGCTGGGCTCAGGCCGTGCTGGGGTGAGCTGAAGGGGCTGTGGGGGCTGGATGTTGCTCTGTGTTTTACCCTTACCCTCTCAGCCCCCCAACCTGCTTTCCTTGTAATGTTTTCCTCTTAGTAATTCAGGGGGAAGGGGGAAAGAGGAGCCTAACGGTGGTGCCATGGGAAGGTTTCTCCCTCTTCCCGTGACACTGATCCATGGCTGCCCATGGGGCTGGCGCGTTTGTTCAAGAAGGTCATTGGGATTAAGGGAGCGAGAGCTGCAGCAGCAGCGAGCTGGCGGGGGAGAGATTGAGGTCTGAGCCGGGAGCGGAGAAGGGAGGGCAGGCAGAGAGCGCAGGGGAGACACATGCGCATGGGAGCTGGGAGGAAAAGCGGCAGGCTGGCTCTGGGAAAATAAAATAAAAGCAGTGCCAGGTGCAATCAAGGACGAAAAGGGAAGGTGGCCTGGCTTGCTGGTGATGGTGGAGAGGCAGCCCTTGCCTTCCCAACCGGGTGGGTGTGTGATATCCCCTCTGGGTGACTCGGAGGGTGGCTGGAGAGCCCCAGGACAGCCGAGGACTTGATTAATGCGGGCATTCTGTCTGTCTGTCCATCTGCCCGAGCTTGTTTACAGTACAGCACATGACGCTGGGAGGGGTTGGCTGCGCCGGGGCTGCTGCAGGGTGCCAGACGAGGGGGTACCCGTGACCCCCGCCCCTGGGAGGCTGGAGTGGAGCCAGCCTGTGTGCCCAGGGATGATGGACGTGATGTGACCTACAAAGGCTCTCCCGTTGCTAATCTCTGTGGCAGAATTTTATCTTTCTCTATCTGCGTCTCAGTCTGGTGTGTTTTTTTCCCCCTTCATCCAAGCACTGCAGGATTTTGGCTTCCCAGAGGCACCAGGTGAGGGAGAGAGAACAAGAAATACATTTGTTTTTTAATTAGGCACCTAATCTCCTTCAGAGTATCTCAGACACTGTTGGCTTGATTGCTGAGCTCATTACTCTGCCCTGCAAGGTCTCCCCTGACAAGAAGCACTTTCTAGAGAGCAGCATCTCCTTGGGACCCCCCCATTATTTATCCATGCCCATCTGACCTTGACAGAGGACAGGATGGGATTTACCCCAGGAACTTCACTTGGCCCTGGAAATTAAAGTTCTTTTGCAGAAGCTGGAGATGCTCCAGGTCAGCAGCTCAGCAAGGGAGGGTGTCATGGCCATCAAGGTGCAAGGCTATGCCTTCCTGCTTCTGCTTTTCCACTGGCTTCATCTTGTGTGTCCTCCTGAGCATCTCTCCTTTAACAAAGCAGGGGAAACAAAACCTCACCCCAAATATTTAGTTGTAGTTTTGGTATTTTCTTTAAACTTGAGACCAAGAGGGGTCCTTGTGGGCCGTGAAATTCTCTCTCAGGTTGTCACAAGCATCAGACCCTTTATGGCCCCTTCCACAAATCGGATGAGCTTTTCTGAAAAAAGACTAGTTTGTGGTTTTCTTCCCTTCTCACTTCCTCTGAGAGAGGGTTCCATGGTTCCAGTGGTCAGAGGCTTTCCACTGTAAATCTGTTTGGTATCCATTTACTTTCATGATCTTTTGCCCTTCGGTTTAAATGGTGCTTTTCCATCCCTGGTGTTTTCCGCTGGGTATTTATAAATATGTGTGATTGCATCCATACTTAGACTTTCTAGTGCCAAGTTCTATGAGCCAAACTCTTCTGGTGGCCAAGGGCTCTCCCTCCTTGTGGTCTCTCTGAGAATCCTTCCTTTCACATGCTTTTGCATACACTGAAAGTATTTTGCCTGCCATCTCCTGAGATCTCATTTGCCTTTATCCTGCTCATGGCATGAATGGTCCATTGTCTCTCCAGGGTAAGCTGGAGGCTCCTTTTGGCCTGTTTCATGTGATGAGCTTTCACTGAGAGGAGAAATTCTCATGATCGCTTTCTTAGGCAGTGACCTTGTGCTTGGGCTGTGCTGCCTTTTAGCAGACTTCATGATGGCACAGAGGTGCACATGACTTTTTACCAACAGGCACCAAAACTGGCTTGTGCCTAGGGAGTTTGCAGCCCAATTGAGGCGGCAGCAAATCTCCATGGGGAACTGCAGGACCAGGAACAGATGGGATGACCAAAGATTATTTATGTTGCTCCTTGCTGAAGAGGAGATAGGATAAACTTGACAAGGAGAATGCTAAACTGTGGAAAGAGTTTAGCAATTCTGGAACATCTGTCCCGCACAACAGTGTTGTGAGGCAGGTCAGGTTTCGTGCTTTGGAGGTCAGCAGGCACAGCAGAGTATCTCCCTACAGAAAGGTTGCCTGCTTGCCTGGTGTGTGTGCTGGTGATCAGTGGTGGCTCTGGATGTTTAGGTGACCTAGAAGCTGGAGCTATTGGTGCTACAGCTGCATCTAGTGGCATTGGGTGACCCACACTGAGCTAGGGCTGCACAGCTCCAGGATTGTTCTTGAAATAAAGCAGGTGAGTGTGAGCACATCCCTACCTATTCCCACTGTGCCCTGACCCACAGGGCAGTGCAGCAGTGCTCTTCACAGCCGGTGCAGGGGAGCTGGGTGGCTCCTCTGCAGCCCACAGGCGTTGGATATAGCGCTGGCGCCATAAATTAGTAAAATGCTAAGCGAAACAGGTTGTTCCAGGTGCTCCTGTCTGCTTGAAAACCTGCTTGCTGGAGAAACTGAAGTGCTGCTTGATGTAAAAGCCTAACAAGGCAAAAGTAACTCCGTTTTTGGAAGCAGGCCCTACTTGCTTTGACGTGGGCTTGAGTAAGAGTATTTCTAACCAGAGCTGCACAGACAAAGCAGCCCGTTAAAACTTGTCATATAGCTTGAGGTGCCGAGTCGCCCTCCGACACCAAGGACACTGCCTCTCTGAAGGGAGGTTCATTGAGGAGAGGCACTCAGTCTTCCTTTCCAATCAGTTGCTGCTCTTGCCACCGTGTCCTCTGGCTGGTAGGAGCATCCAGAACATTTGAACTGGTACAGGAAGGGCTGTCCCCTGTGTCTACAGGCACAGCATGTCCCAAGCAGCTCCAGCTGAGCAGACAAGGCAGGTGAAGGACAGGAACTACATTCCTGGCTTCCCCATCAGAGATTGGCACCTGAAAGCTGGAGGATGGGAGTTGGCCACAGCATGGCAGAGAGCCCCATCTCCTGCCTTGCCAGCAGATCCCTGGCTTGCCACAGTCTTCTTGGCTTACACCACCACTTTTCTTAAGGACACGTAGTATGGGCTTGCAATGGGGGTTAAACTGTTCCTTAGGGCCTGGAGGCCTTGTTAGTGTAAAACCAGCTGCAACTGGGCTCCCAGCTTCTTTCTGTCCCCAATTAATTTAGCTGAGACATTGCCCATGTTCCTGACCCATAGCTCATGCTTTCTGCCTCTCCTCTTCCACTCCATTTCTGCTGCAGCCACCATGCTCACTGGCTGCATGCTTGTGAGGTAAATTGGTGCAGATGAAAGGAACACAGCAGTTCAAAGCACATGCTCTCAGTCAAGCCCTAGGGACAGTTCTTCGTGGATGCCCTTGCCTAGGTCAGCTTCAAAAGGATTTTTTGGGTTTTGCTGTCATTAAGATTGGGTGAAAGGCTGTGTCACAAGATGAGCAACAGATATTCACAGTTGCTCAGTGATTCAGGTTGGATCAGTGGAGCAGGTTGTGTTGTTTCCAGCACAGCATTTCCAGGAAGGATCTTGGAGCAGAAACAAATCTCTCAAATCTCAAATTAATGATATTTCCGGATAAAAATCTGCGAAGTAGCAATAGGGACTGAAGACAGTCAGAAACACGAGCAAAAAAAAAGACAACCATATGTAATCTGCTGTTTCAAAACATGAGAGGCATACAGGGGAGAAGCAGAGGAGCTGTGTGGTGATGGGACATGGCTAATGCAAATATTTGTGTGAAACAAGGCAGAAGAGAGGACCCGTGTGGCTGCAAGAGGAGCAGGCACTGCAGGTGGCACAGTGTGCACTTCTCTGCCTATGCTGGCACAGCCAAGCCAAGGAAGGGGAGATGTGTTGCTAGAAAGAAAACAGAACTTTTCATCTGGGAAAAAGATGCAAATTTTGGGCAGCCACTTCGCTGACCAGTGGCACAGCAATGTAGGAACCACCTAGAAAGCATAGAAGAACCTGGATACCGCCATGGACATGGGATTGTGGAGGGCTGTCACCAGCAGTGGTGGGACAGAAGATGCTGTTTAACCATGGGAAGTGCATGAGACCTGAGCACAGATCTGGTGGGAGGCAGAAGGGTTAATGGCCAGGCAGTAAGCTGCCAAACCATGTGTGAAAAAAAAGCTGGCTGGCCAGGAAAGTGTGTCCCAGATCCCATGGCAGGAATTAGGGATGCAGAGCCTTTCTCCTTTCAGTCACCTGCTCTGGCTCAGCCTTGGCTGGGGAGCTGGTGCCACGTGGCTGATGGCCAGGGAGGGTGAGCTGGGAGGGAAGTGCTGGCATGCCAGTGCTTTTCCCCTGTCCCATGTTCAGGGAAATGGGGTCCAGGGAGACTGGTCTCCTCCAGCACTTGCACAAGGCTCAGAATGTCAAGACTGTGGGCAGGAGTTGTTTGCTGCCTGCGTGGTGCTGGCTGGAGGGAATAAATAGAGGCTGCCTGTTTCCAAGCTGCCAGTCCCATGCATCTCAAAAGCTGCATGTGTTTTCTTCAAAATGAACTAAATACAAGTAGATTTAATGACAATAATAATAATAATTATTATATTCCATGTCTGTGCAGGGCACACCAAAGCTTTCCAGAGGCTCCATTTGCAAGTGGCTGAATGGAAATGAAAGCCAGATCATGTCTGCCAGTTTATCATTTGCACCATGTCCTGCTCTTGCTTTCTTTTTAAACAGATTCCTTCCTGGTCATTACCAGATCAAACTCAGAAGAGGTTATGGCTTCCTTCTGCCTGAGTGGGATTTGATTTAAAATCCCACAAGGAATATTATGTCATTAAACTATTTCGTCTCTCTAACAGAATAAAAAAGGGCGTATGTGAGAGGGAAAGGCAGCACGCAGTGCGACAGAGTCTGTGACTGGAGGACATTGCAGCGAGCCCAAGTGGGCAGCTCGGCAGAAGCCCTCTTCAGCCTCATCCCCACCACTGCCATCATGGGGATCTTGGGGATGAAGTCAGGAAGGCAGCATGACAAAGTCCTGGGATGAGGTACAGGAAAGTCCTAGTGCACTGCCAGAGGCTGGCCGTGCTTTGCATCCATCACATGATGCTCAGGAGCATCTGATACACGGCTGGGGATGGGCAGCATGGTGGAAAGCACCTCACATGATGCTCAGGAGGTTTGCCTGGCTTTCTGCAGGGTTGAGCCTGCAGTGGGGACGGACTGGAGAGCCTCTCTTCTCATCTCTCACCTTTACCTTTGGCAAATCAGATCACCTAGTTTACCAAGGGGAAAAAAAAAAGGTGTTTTATGACAAGATGCAGAATTTTGCGTGGTTTGCACTTTTCTCACTGTAATGAGCCTTTATATGCCTGTAATGGCCAGCATGAGCTCCTTGAGAAACGAGGAGAGGAAAACTCTCAGCTTCTCTGTCTCCTCCCTGCAGTGCTAAGCATTAAGTTCATTTTGCTGCCTCTCTTGGCATATTGCTCTGCCTGTGTCAGCTTTGCAATGCACCTGGCTCTGGGCTGCACTTGGTGTCCTCAAAACCCTCGGATGAAAACAGGAATAGAGGAAAATGATTGCAACAACCATTGTGGACGTGGTGTTTAAGGAGCAGTGATGTGGAGCAAAGCCGGGTCCCAGCAACCGGGCTGAGTTGGTCAGATCTTTTCCAAGTGCTCTTTTCTGTCCCTTTTTTGAGTGTAGCCAAATATATAACTGCTTATTAAATGTGTACCTCCAGACAGGATGCACACCTGCCCAATTGATGTTGCTCTTGGAGGCTTAAAGAAATGCTCTCAACCTAAAAATATAGTTAGTTCAAGTCTGTTAACTGACTGAAGCAGCCTTGCTGAAGAAATGAGGCAGCTTAAGTGCACAAAGCTGGGGATGGTTGGCTGGTTTTTGCATAAGAAAGTGGACGGTGATCTTCTGCAGAGCGGAAGAATGGGCTGCCTTTGGGAGCCTCGGGAGGCCTCCTGTTATCCTGCAGACAAGTCACTTGCCTGCATCTTACTGCTCAGTCAGAAGAAGACTTCTACCATCTTTTCCTTGCCTCCTCTTTGCAGCTGGATGTGTATTTTGGGCCACTTTATCAGTGGCTGTAGGCAAGGCTTTGTGCAGCAAGTGCCAGATGGGGGGAGAAGACACAAGCAGCAGTAACACAGAGCAGTAAGAGGCTTGTGCCAGCGCTGGTGGTCACTGCTATTTCCTTACAAGTGCTGCAGATGTGATGGGAACAGGAAGGTAAACACTTCATCCTTGAAAACTTGGTGCTTTGTGTATAATCTAAACAGTCGTTCATTCTCCATCTGCTGCTTGGATCATCTTGCAGGGCATGGATTGTGAAATCAAGGAAATAAAATATATTTGCTCTTTCTAAGATGACTGGCCACGTCAGTGAGCTTCCACCCAGCTGCTCCTGTACCAACAAGGAATAGCTGCCATGGAGGAAGTGTGCAATTGTTTCTTCTAAAGGCTGCAAGATCTAAGCTCTCATGAATATGATTTTTTTTTAGAAAATTGTTTGTCACAACAGTTTCCAGGTACAGACATCATGGGAATGTAACAGGTGATGTTGCCTGTCAGCAGCAGCAGCAGCAGCAGCAGTTGATTCTTTTGCTGTCCAGCTCTGCCTGGAATCTCTGGTTTGAGCCTGTCCATTCTTGCACAGTCAGTGTAACTTAGCCCAGCTCAAGGCTTCTGTGCACAGTGGGTCCTCACAGCATTTTGCTGTGCCATCAGGGTGGTGACAGGCTGGCAAAGGGAGCACGCCCTCTCTTTGCCCTCTCTGCAGTGCCAGGGAGTGGAGCATGGATCAGAGCTGATAATAATGGTGAAACACAGAGAGAAGGAGACATCTCTTATGCTACTGTGCTTTGTTCCATAGAAAGCTTTCCTAAGGACAAAGAGTACTTCGGGCTGGCTGTTTCAGGACAGAGAAGATAAGCATCAACAGTGTCTTATTCTGCTCACAAGTGAGAACATGCTTAGTGGAATCTCCCCAGAAAACTCCTAAGATCATCTGAAATCAGATGCTTGCCTATAAATCATACCTTGGGCACCTCCAGGCTGTGAAACAGGTTTCTCTTCATAGGAGGGAAGTCTGGCATCTTGGCTGACTGCAGGTGGAGAAAGGAAGTTAGGAATGCCACCTCTGCTTGAAAATTAGGGAGAGGGAGATGTTCCTCTAGTCTTGTGACTCTGAGCCATGCCTTTATGATGTGCCAGCATAAAAAGGTATGAAAGAGCAAATGCAAAAAGAAATTATTCTGTCCACCCCAGCAGCAAACCCAAAGATGAGAGCAGAGAGAAGATGTGTATCAGGATGTATCTCCACAGATGTCTCTCTGGGGAGAGACCATTACAAAAGTTCATTCATCTCGAATGAGTAAGCAGAGACTCACAATACAGCTCATTGCAACGGTTTGTCTGACTCAGGGAATCAACATTTTACAAGTTCTGAACAGCCTCTTGAGAGGCTGTTCCTCATCTTCCAAAGAGAAGATAAGTTTTCTGTTGAATGCTGCAGAAAACAGGGCACCCACTTTGTAAGCTCAGTATATGGAGGTTGATACTTCAGGTGTCAGCATCAGTGCTGGTCACAGCCTCACACTGGGATGTCACTTCAGGAGTCTGTCAGCTCTTCCTTGGGTCAGAGGAGCAGGGTGTTATTGCCAGTGACCCTAAGCAGACCTGTCAGCCCAGCCTGTTGTGACATCCCACTGAAAGAGCCTGGCTGTAATTGTCTGCAATTTTGCTGCTTTCCAAACCATTCAGGCTGAAATTTTGAGGACTAAATCTTTGCTTCTAACAGAAGAGATTCTTATTTAATTTTCACGGGCAATTTCTGCAAAATATGATCAATCTCAATTTGCAAGAAGGAGGAGGAGGACAAATCAGTTATTTTACTTCTAAACTTAAAAAGCTCTTATGATTTTCAGAGAACCCATATAGCTCCTACGCTTAGGAACACCAGCTTCCAGCTTTTTTTAGTTTGCTGTAGTGTGATACACCCAATTTCAACAACCCAAGTGTGACCCAGTTATGAGACTTGAGGTGAAAAAATAATATGGATGTCAGTGGATATTTGTTAGAGTTTAGCAGGTGAAATGTGGTTGATGTTGAGTATCTGCCCAAGGGCTGTTGGGGAGCTGTGAGTAAGGCTTTTCCTCTGGTTCTTGATGCCACAGGCCAAGCAGCAGAGGTCTGTGCTTTGGATCTCAGGTATCCAACCTCACTGATAATAGATGGGGTATTGGGTTGGCATTAATCAACCATTTTCCCTGCACTCACAAAGCTGCTTCTCTGCTTTCTGGATTGTCTTCTGGTGCTTGGTTGGTTTAAGTGGAACTGGGGTCCTGACCAAGCAAACACTCAGACATAGCTCCACTTCCTGCAGGAGACTTGGCCTCCTCATCTTGTGTGCTGCTTCTCCTTGGGAATGGGAGGGTGGTTTCAAAGGTGTCAGGTCTTATTGTACAGACATCTCCCAGGCTGGCAGAGTAACCTGGTGAAGTCCTGGTGCACTTCATATGTAATTTGAGGTCCCATTGCTTGAGGTCCCATTCCCATTTCCCTGAGGCTCTTCTTGCAGGCAGCATCCAGTTGGCTGTTCCTCGTGAGGGTCTCCAGATGCCCTGCAAAGAAAAAATCCGTACATGCTCCCTCAGTATTCCCCTCTTTCTTCTGTGGGGAAGGGGCAGCTGTTTATTTGAGATGCAAGGTGCAGGACTGGGGCTGCTGTAAATAGCTCTCTGCTTTGGTGAACCTGCTGTGTCAAAGAGGGACAGCCTTGTGGCAGGCGACGAAGGCTAAGCCCATGATCAAAGATTAGACCAGCAACTGCGGATTAGGGCAGTTCTACCTGGACTCATCCTTAATTCGGCCTGATTTAAAATAACATGCAGTGGCAGTGGTGGTGACAGGTAGGGAGGACTCACAGTGGCCCTGACAAGTGGACCTGGAGTAGGGATGTTTGGCCCCTGAAATCTGTGGGGAAGGTTGGAGGGTGTTGGCATATGGGTGAGTGGACAGAAGGATAGGTGGTGTCATGGAATGGGCTGATGGAAAACTGGTGGAGAGAGGTGTGTGATGTGGGGAAATGGGGAGAATGGAAGCCCATCAGAACAGAGCTGCAGAGCAAGCAGGGCTGTGGATTGTGGGAGGGTGGATGGGGAAAAGAGCATAGTGGCTTGATAGATAAAATCAGTGAACAGATGCATGATAGGAACAATCTCTTGAAGAGAAAGGAGTGAGTGGGAGAGTTAAGTGCAGACTAAGAGGATTTCCACTATTTGAAGCCATTGTATACAGGCACCCGCACCAAAACCATATCCCAATTTACACTCCATGTCACCTCCCTGTGTGTCTGTGGGAAGCCACCCTTACTCCAGACTGCAACTGCTTTGCATCGCTTTAGGTCAGATGGATAAAAAGGTTCAATCTAAAAATGTCCTATTATAAGTTAATCCTCAGAAATAAAATGAGACCATGTTCCCAGTAAATTCCCTGTGGCTACAACCCAGGCAAGGCAGCAGGGCAGGAACTCAGCAGAGCAGAAAGGTGCTGGTGAAGGATGTCTGTCCCCTGCAGAGCTATGCTCCTTTCTGCTGGTCCAGAGAGATGGGGCTTGCCCTGACGTGTCTCCGGCCTCCCTCCCCACCAGGTGTTCTCTATCGTGGTGTTCGGCTCCATTGTCAATGAAGGGTACGTGAACCGCGTGGATGAGGTGGAAGAGCACTGCATTTTCAACCGCAATCACAATGCCTGCAACTATGGCATTACCGTGGGTGTCCTCGCCTTCCTCAGCTGCCTTCTTTACCTGGCTCTGGATGCCTACTTCCCGCAGATCAGCAGCGTCAAGGACCGCAAGAAGGCAGTGCTCTCGGACATTGGAGTCTCGGGTGAGCTTCCTGGCCCTTTGGCCTCCTGGCTTATTCCAGCCATTCAGGCAAACTGCTCAATATCAGGCTCTCCCCAGAGTATGTCAAAGGGGCCAGGAATGGAGTGAGGGCAGGATCAGGTGAAGCACCTGGATTTGCTAAGGACTTTGGGTTTGCAGGTTCTTTCACAGTTAGCTCTTTGCCTAGCAATCCTATGTACAGCTGACAAGAGAAGGGGAGGGATTGTGCCCTGTTTTTCTGTTGCTTTGGAATGCCCATTTCCCTCACTGCCAGGTGTCTGCCTGTGCTTGGCAGAGGGTGAGTACCTCCTACCTTCATCCCTTTCCTGGGGGCACAACACGTTAGTGATCTTTCAGCACCTTTCTTTGATGTGAGTCCCTGAGCTGTTCTGTCCTGATCACAAGCTGGTCTCTCTGTAATGTAGACCAGCTGTTTCCCACTCTTTTGCAGCTCCCATGGAAGGAATTGCTCTTTGCTTGTCCTTGCAGGACAGGATTGTGAATCAGTGGCTGTTTCATAGAGCCCAGGTGATTGCTCTAGTACTGGAAGCCCTTCAGGCTCCCTCCCAAGGCCAAATGCAAGTCCTGTGATCAATCCAAACACAAGCAAATGAACTCTCCTGAGGTGCTCTCTGCAGACACCTCTTGGTCACCTTGACAATTTCCTGTCAGGGAGCTTGCCAGCTCACTTGGGCTCAGACTGGCTGAGCAGTCACTTTGGCCCAGTCTGCAACATAGTGGTGGGTCTCAGAGGGTTGAAATTTCCAGAGAAATGTGATATGTATATGTTATGCTCACACATATCTTCTTGTTGTCTTTGTCCTTCCCTTTGGTGTGCCGGTGGTGGTCCATCCCAGCCTTTTGGGCATTCCTCTGGTTTGTTGGCTTCTGCTTTCTGACCAACCAGTGGCAAGCTTCAAAACCAGAGGACAACCCACTGAATGAGGGAGGGGATGCAGCCCGAGCAGCCATCACGTTCTCATTCTTCTCCATCTTCACCTGGGTGAGTACAGTCGCCATGGTGTTGGATCAAATGTCCTCTGTGCTGTATTATCTTGTGAGGAATGTCTGAGAGTGGGGCACCCTGGGATCTCAGTTCACATGGCTTCTGAGAAGGAAAAGCAGGAGAGGAGGTGTTGGGAAGTAAACTTGGTAAACGGGGACTCAAACACTTACACGGAAGAAGGTTTTAGAGCACTAATAAGCACAATGGGCAAGAGAGTCTCATATCCCAGTAAGGAGTGTTCTTGACAGACCTTTAATATGACTTTGGACAAGCCAGCTCCCCAGCCATCATTGTCATAGAATCATACAATAATTTGGGTTGGAAGGGACTTTTAAAGGCCCTCTGGTCCAACCCCCCTGCAAAAAGCAGGGACATGTTCAACTAGATCAGGTGGCTCAGAGCCCAGTTCAATCTGACTTTGAATGTTTGCAGGGATGGGGCATCCACCACCTCTCTGGACAACCTGTTACTGTTTTCTCTGTCAGTGGACTTCAACAGCATTTTCACCTTACAGACACTAAACAGAGAAGGGAGCTGCAGGCCAAGGGTTGCACCCATCTCCCTCCCACTTTTGCTTCCATCATGCAAGATGTCATCATTGTTCTTCTGGATTCTGCACCCACCACTGGAGTGCCACCTCACTGGTTTGCCTTTTAGGAAGGTGATAGTGTTGTCTTAAGACTGCCCTTTCCCCAGCAGTTCTTTACTGCTAGTTTCCTGGAAAAACTGTTGGGTGAAATATAAATATCTCTGATGATTTCCTCCTGCCTCTGAGAGCACCAAGCACAAGTAATTTTTTTCTGAAGTGACAGGGTAGTGCCAAGCAGGAAAGCATTTTAACCTCGTCTCCATGCATAAGCCCTTGTAGCTTTATCTTCTCCTCTTCCTACAGGCCCTGATGTTGGGCAGGGGCCAGATAGGAAAGGTGCCATAAGACTATGGAGCTGTCAAAGAGGAAGGGGGGCTGCAAAGGATTGTGCTCTCAGCACTCTCACCATGGTGACACTGGGCAGGATTGAGGGACAGCAGTGTGTGTTCCCTTCATGAGCTGTGTCCTGCACTCGAGTGCTGCCAAAAGCTCCTTGCAAGCTCCAGCAGAAAGTGAGACGAGGAGCAGGGTTTTTGCAAGGGGTCCCTCAGGATGCTTTTGGAAGTGCCATCACCTGCAGTGATCCTCTCCCATGCACAGGCTTGCAAGTGGCCAAAAAGACATCCTCTTCCCATGGTTCATTGGGGTTTGTTTTTATTTCAGTCAAACTCTCTGGTTGCTCTACCTTACTGATTCTCCTTCCCACAACCCTCTCTCTCCTCACAGGGCTCCCTCGCATTTCTGGCTTTCCGGAGACTCGGAGACATTAATTTTCAGGAGGAATACAATACCCTGTTCCCTAACTCCCCATCCTTGCTGCCTTAGTGCCCCTTGCTGATGGGAGAATTTGGGGGAAGGGGTGGAGGGATGCAGCTGGAGAAGGTCACTGAGCAGAGCTGGTTCCAATGCCCTGACTGTGAGTGTTGCAGGGCATGGGATGGGAAGATATGGGCCATTGAATTGGAGTGGGGTTGTCCATTAAACAGGGGATGTTCCTCTGGAGAGTTGGAACTGGCAATTTCTCCTCTTCTGCTCCCTTCTCTCCCTCACCCATACCCTAACTAATGCTGTGTAACACCACTGTGCCTTTTTTTGATGACTGCTCAGACCTAATACTTCAGCCAGGAGATGCCCTCTGCCCCCACTATTTTATCTCTTTCATTTCTTCCCAGACATCATTCCCCAAATACCTCTCCCTCGTCACTTGCTAGACTGCTCACCTCTCTCAGGGACGCTCTGGTACAATGAGCCACGCTTGCTGAACCCTGTCCCCAGGCTCCTGCAGTCCACCAAAAGGTGCTCTGCCTGCAGTGCCTGAGGCAGGAGACAGCAGTTTGCTTGCTAACTGTCCCCTGGTCTGGGAAGCAGCTGCCTTGCTTCCTGCTGCTCCTTCCCAAGGTCTGTGCTACACCTCACAGATGTTGACCGGTGAAGGTGTTTCAGGGGGTGACCTCTACCTCAGTATTTGGTGTCAAATCCTGCTCTCCTTACTGGCCTTTACAAGTCAAATGGCCTCATACATGCAGCCCAGCAGCTGAGCCCTCTGGTGTTGCCAAGGCAGATTGCCTTCCCTCAGCAGGAGGGGCTGACTGGGATAACCACGTGCCAGCTGAGCCTCCGCCACCTGTGCGATGTTGGTGAAACGCCACTGGCAGACAGGAGGTGCCCTGAACATCCCAGAGAAGGCAGGGAGCCTTGGCAGGCTGCACACAGCCAGCTGGCCTTGCAGCCATCCCTGCCCAGTCCTCCTCTCTCCTTGTGGGCTCGTGCTTTCGGTGGGAGAGTGGGGACTTCCATGCTCATGGGGCGTTTCACGGCGATCTGCCAGGCGGGCCTCGCACACTAATCCATAACCACTACTAACCCCACTTTTGTTTGTTTCTCTTTTTCGGTACGTTCCTCCTCTTTTTCCTCTTCCCTCTTTGCTTCCCATCTCTTCCCTCCACCTCGTCCCTTAAAGGTGGGCCAGGCATTCCTGGCGTATCAGCGTTTCCAGCTGGGTGCCGATTCGGCCCTCTTCTCCCAGGACTACATGGACCCAAGCCAGGACTCCGGCATGCCTTATGCTCCCTACACGAACGAGGAAGATGCTACAGATGCGGTGGGGACGTACCAGCAGCCCCCTCCAGCAGATGCTTTCGACACCGAGACACAGGGGTACCAAACGCAGAACTACTGAGCCACCGATGCCCCTTTCCCTTCCCCTTTCCCTTCTGCCCCCATTCCCACTGCCGGCAGAAAGCCGAGGCACAAACAAGACACGTGCGTAGTGGTACAAGAGGTGGCTCTCAGCTATGCTCCAGCCTTCTGGGTCATCTGTTTTTATTTATTGTTTTTAAAAAAGGCAAAAAAAAAAAAAAAAGGAAAAAAGGTTCCCCCATCACCTATTCCTTCTCCTCTCCCACCAAGCTACCTGCCAGAACCAAATTTTTCCAAAATCTGCATTTTGATAGGGAGGTCCCCCCTTTCCTTCTCTCCCTCTGCCTTGTTACAGAGGGCAGAGTCTGTCTTGTGGACAGGAGAGGAGCTATGGCACCGGCAGGGCAGGGGAAAGAGTATTGGAGGCAGAACAGAAGAAATGAGAGGGACCGGGGACCTTCCTAGAAGAGATGGTATCACTAAAGGTTGGAGTAGATGTGGAAGCATCCAAATTGGTTTGGAGCACCTGGTGGCTCAGGGAGGAGAATGGTGTTGGAGTTTGCATTCAAGAGTGTGGGGAGGGGCCTGGAGAACAGAAGGAACAGCATCCTCCATGTAATGACAAGGGGGCTTTTCCCTGCCACATGCTAGTGAGGGAGGGGTGCTTTATTTTTAGAGGGTTTGGGAGAAATGGTATTGGAGAGGAGGGGAGTACAAGAAGAGAAAATAGGAAGGGAAAAAGGAAGATTTGCAGGTACAATCAGAAATCACAGGCACGTCCATAGGTTACAGCAAGAGACTGAGCAGAGCAGAGGGGTGGTGCCCTGAGATTCAGTCCGTCCTCAGCCCCCTTGGATTGAGGTGGAGATGATTCCCCTCTCCTGTACGTCCTGCTAGTCACTGCTCTTCCCAGACAAGTGTTTGATGAGGCAGGAGGGGAGCCATGGCCAGTCTCTGGGCCCAGATACAGTGCCTGTGGGAGGAAGGATGGAGGAGGTGGGCTTCCTAGAGAGCCCTGAGAGCCTTCAACCCCAGCTGGGCTGGTTCGAAGGGGGAGGAGGGAGCTTCGTTGTTTCACCCAGAGCAGGACGAGAAGAAAGACAGTTTGCTCTCAGGTTCTGCTGAACCTTCCTCTGTTCCTCTGTTCCTTCACAATAGTGCAAAGCCTCTTGCTGACACCATCTTTGTAGCACACAGGAATGGAGCAGGACCCCACTTAGGAAGAAATACTACTGCTGGGATAGCCAGCCTGTGTCTGGCTCTCGCACAGAGGTGCAGCCGAGCAGGAAGGGTCCTGCCCTGTACAGCTGCGCTTTGCCTCCCACTCAGATAGGGAAGAGGTCTTGGTGTGCAGAGAATTGGTTGGGACCAGACTGAGTTGTCAGAAAACTGGTCTTTCTGTACTTGCCATAGACTATACCTTAGTGCTCTTCAGCAGCATCTCAGATCCTGGCTGACTTTAAAGCCTCACCTAGGTGGCAGCAGTGACTGTTAGATAGAGCTCTTACGGGTGTCATTCCTCGCTCATGATTTTGCTCCAAGTAGACACAACTGTGGAAGCCCACTCTTTGTTCCAAATTAGAAGTTAGGTCTGTGCATGAAGACAGATTCCCAGATTTCCCCTAAATTGAAGTAATTCAGCAATAGCTACCTAGACAGTTATCCTGGGCACAGACCTCTCTCCGAGCACAAGAAGCAAGCTTTACCTTGCAGAAGTGAGGAGCTCCATCCCCCAGGTAGCCACCCTGCTTGATGCAACACTGGTCCCAGTAGCAGAGATCAGGAGCAGATCCAAAATCTGTCAGTGCCTGCACTGCACATCCAGCCATTCCTCATAGCCCCCTTAGGAGTGGGGAGAATGGGACACAGGTCTGACCTGTGGTTGTGTGAACATCTCATCTGGAGGACACTGAGGTTACCAGTCCTTCCCTCCTCCCAGTGCCCCACAAAGATAAGGAACGGGTGGAAACTGTAGAGCAGCAGGGAGAAGTGGAGAAGTGTTCTTCACTATATACAGGCACTGTTTATCCCTGTTACTACCAGCACACTTGTGCTGCTGGTGGCTGTCCCCATGGCTTGTCCTCCCCAGGCTTGCCCTGCCTCACTGGTGGTTACCCACTGGTAAGGACAGGAACAGGGGATCAGGTAGTCCTAAGGACGCAGCAGGAATGACTGGGTACAGGCACACATCCCTTGTTCTGTGGCTATGAGTGAATGCAATACTGTAAATAGGAGGGGTGCTTTTTGGAAAGAAGCCCCTCAAGCTTCATTTTCTGTGGGTTCAGCCTAATATTTAGGCTTGGGATGGGTTTACTTTATTGAGAGAGGTTTGTTGTGACTGGATGTGGGGGGAGCACCCTCCTGTCTGTCTCCCATCAGGGGAGAATGATTGATGAGGTGGAGGAGGAGAGAAGTTAGTTGTACTCACCTAGATTCATCTGTGTCATCCTTCATGCTTTCCTTTGGGGTGTGGGGAGGGAACCAAGAGGAGTTGGAGGCTGTAAGTAACCATCCCTCAGCACAAAAATATGTTGTACCTTTTGGGAAGTCCCTCCTCTCTGAGTGACTAGGCACATAAAGAGAGGTACAGGCAGTATGTGGGGGATTGACCTGGGGCTCTGTTTTGGGGTATGGTGCAGGAGCATTTTGCATGCCCATTCTCCCATCAGAGTTATGTAGGTGGCTAAACACCATTTGGGGCTGACTAATGAGCAAGCTTTTCTTAATCCTCTTGGGCTTGCTTCCCTCATGTAACCAGCTGAGGGGCTCAGGTGGGCTTGAGGCAGGAATGAGCCTCCCCCTCAGAACAGCACTTCAGTGAGACATGAGCCAAATGACTTCATCTTGGGTTACTTCCCATCTCTCTGTTGTTCCCCTTGCTTTGTGTCATAAGAAGAGCATTGATGTGACAGAGGACACTACAACAGTAGATACTCGGACAACTTCCTGCTTTTGCTCATGGGAGAAGACATACTCTGGGTTCATGTGCTTTCAGTCTTTGCAGTGGAGGGTTGGTGGTGACAGACCGGGGAGTGGGACTCTGCTTGTTTGCACGTAGCCCTTTAAAATGCAGAATGCAATTTCCTGTGGCATTTGGCTGGTTCTGTAGCTGATGAGACATACAGATCTACCCAAAGGGCTGGTTATCTTATCTTAGGTGCTTCTGATAAGGTGCTGCCTATTTCTGGTGATCATAGGCAAGACCTTAGCAGCTGACTGGAACATGTCCCTTTTACATTCTAAGTGTGGGTGAGATCAGCCCCGCTCTAGAAACCAAGAGATCAGACGGAAGGCTGTATAAGCAAAATGATAAGGCGGCTTTCTTCCCCCTCTGCCATTTGTTTTGATTACAGGGGATTACACATCCCTTGTTGGGAGCAGTGGCCCCTTGATGTCTTCTTATTTTACAAAGCCCCCAAGTAAGGGACTATTTTGTGGAAGCAGAGGCTGTGAAGGGCAAAGAGATGATGAAATGTTGCCCCAGTTCTGTCTGTGGATTCAGCCTCCTGGTGTGTCTCCGTCCCTGGATCACCCATATCCCCACCACCCTGTTCATCACCTCATCACACACCCTTCCTCTCTGCATTATTCCTGGCAGTTCCCACAGGGGAGGAGGTGTCTTTGTCCCTGTACCCTTGCAAACATTTGGGAGGACCCAGGAAGGCAGCATTGCAGGGTGATTCCCTCAGGAGTCTCCCATCCCCAGAGCAGGTACAAGGTAAGGAACCCAGTGAGGCCACCTCATGCAGCAAGTTCAAAACATCCATCCAGACAACTCCCTGCTGCCTGTGTGGCATTTGTAACACCACCTGGGCTGCCCTGCCCCTTCCCCTGCCGCATTACTGCCTGTGTATAGTATATATATTATATATATATATTTAAAGAGATGTATAATATAAAGCTATACATATATACGTATATACGATGACTCATGGATGGCCTGCCGCATACAGGATCCTCTGAGTGGTCTTGTCTAAGCCTGAGTGTCCCTTCACCCCTCCTCCCCCTCCCCCTGCCCCCATCCGTTCCAAAATTCAAATGCAGCAAACCCCGCCACCTCGGCACCTGTGTTTACAATGTCCTATATATTTGTGGTTAACAAAGTGAAGGTGGTAACTACTGGTGTCTCAATAAAGTTATGATGTTCAAAATAACCATACTATATGGAAAAAAAAAATGGTCTGGATTTTCTTCTTTGGGGAGGGATGGCTTATTTAGCTTGGTTTGCTACAAGAGCATTGGCTCCTGTGCTCCTGCATGGCCAACCTCGCAAGTTTAGTGACAATCAGTGGCTTGGATGGAGGAAAGAAACCTAAAGAACTGCCCTTATTGAGATGTTTCAGTGGAAGCTAATGGTTACATGTTTTACTTGGCCTAAGTTTCAAATCACATACACCATCAAGTGTCTCTCACCTAATCAGTAGGAAAACTTGAACCTGGACATGCCATGATAGAACTGGACTCTCACTGTGAAAAGGATGTGGCAATAGGAGTGTGGATGGGGGACTTACAGGAATATAGGATACAAATCCATATGGAAATAAACACCTGTATTTCCACACCCAGGGAAGCAGAAGTGTTTAGTCCTTTGATGTGCCTTTATCTCTCTTCATCTATGTGTGACCATTGCTCAGGTGTGTGGTGTACTGCAGGTATTCAAAACATAACCAAATCCTGGGAAATGAGCTCTCAGAGCCATTGCCCACAGTGGGTGTCAGTGATTGGTAGCCCACCACTAAAAAGGATCTTGTTTCAACGGGCTTTGCAATAAAAATGAAATTCAAAATCCCATCCTGTGCTGATGCTTAGCTAAAGCTTCCATCTCATCCCCTTTTAATGAGTCTGTCACCTGAGCACCTGAGTATCACATTTCACAACTTTTGGGGGGTTTGAGGACAGTAAACAGAGGCACATGATGGTGAACAGGCTCTAGTCAGTCCTCCAAGCTGTCTCCCCTCTTGGGGCCACTACTGAGCACACACTGCAGCTGCACATCAGATTATATGCAAAAGTGTTGGTGGACCAACCCATCTGTTTCATGATTAATCTTTGTTTGGACAAAGACCCTTCCTACAGTCACAGCTTTTGGGGTGGATGTTTTGTGGAGATACCAAGCCCACAGAAAGGCAAATATCTGTGTTGGCAACAGGTGGTGTTAAGAACTGGTGAGACAAGATGTTGCCAAAAGCAAGCATTTCAGATGAGTAGGACTCCAACATTACTAGTTTGTTTGTGTTTTCTAATAATTTGAAATCTCTTTAGTTTTGCTCTCTGGTATTTCACATGCTTATGAGTCATGTTTTGAAGCTTCTCCCTGCAGCCATGACATCTAGAAACAATTCTATTATAAAGTTGTTTTCTTTTTTTTTAAAGTTCACATAATCCCAGGACTCATGGAGATGAAACTCTGTTTAGTGTATCAAGGAGATCAGTAAAATTATATGAAACAACCCATTTCCCTCCCTCATAAATCCATCCGGCCTAAAAATGTACAAACTCTGTTTTGCAGAAGTTTTTGACTCTGTCTTGGGGGGATCAGCACACTCTCATCATTCCCCCTTTCTCTGGCAGTAGCTCTCCACACTGCCTCTCCAACTCTCAGAGGGTGCTGGGGGAGGAATCTGTTGTTTCCAGCTTTCCTTCCTTAACACTTGTTCTTTTTATTGCTCCATCTTATTTCTCTGCCCTTCCAGCATGCCTGGAAACAGTGGCCTGTGAATAAGTGAGGAGCATTAGGGCACCTGTACCTGTGGGAAGCATCAGGCTGAAGTTGTTTAAGGTAGAAGAGGTGACCTCGGGGTGGAGCTGTGTGCGGCCTCACAACGCCATCCCCCCACCATCCCTTTCTGTCTGCTGCGTGAGCAGAGCAAGTATGGCAAGCTGGCTCTGCCAGAGAGACCCTTCCTTTTTTCCATGTCACCTCCTGCAAGCTTTGCCGAAAATCATGGCTTTCCTTTCCAGCCCCAGCCTCTGTTAGCATCAAAACAGAAAAAAAACCTCCCTAAACATATCTCACACATCATCAGTAGAGAGAAACGATATGATGTGATGGCTTCTGCCAACAATCTGGTAAATGCTTCCCGGTTTCTGAGCACCTACAGGAGCACTGTGCAGGGGCTGCCCCAAGCTCCCTGCTCACCATGGCACCTTGCTCAGTCATGCTGTTCATCTTTCATCCAGCAGCAGAGTAGTGACCATGCTTCCTTTCCTGCAGAGAAAGCTTCCATAAAAACAGGAAGGCAGCAGTACAGCTTGGAACCAGGAATACTGTGTGTATAATCCCTAGCACTGAGGACAGAGAAAATGGGAGAGTAATTACAAAAAGAGAGGGAGGAATGAGAAATGTGGGAATTCAACATGAGAGGGGGAGCTGTATATCTGGTAGTCACTGAATCATATAATTCATTTACTTGTGCATGAATGGTGAGGTTCAGTGACCAATATCCTGCATTCCTGAGGAGATCTTGGCTGCATGGGAATACAGCACTGCAATTTCTGAGAGGATTTGTAGAAAGTAAGAAGCATAAATAGAGGTTAAAATAAGTTTGATCAATACAGCCAACAGAAACTCAGTGCACTATTTCATCTTCCAAGTGCTGCATAAAGCTCTCAATTAGCAGCTCACCACGTTTGGTAATACTTCCCTTTGGAGGACTGTGAAATGCTGGACAAACATGCATTTAATGCTGCAAATGGCCTCGTTTGCTAAATCCTACTATTCACTTTTTTTCCAGGTCAAGCAGTTAATTGACTGACTCAAGGTTAGGGCAGAAGCTCAGTGACAGAACCACAGGAGTATCCAGGCAGAATCTGGCACAAGTATTTTCACCAAGGAAAAAAAACGCTTGGAACCAGGTCTGCATTCCAGCACAAACTGGCAGAAAAAAAGATAAACCCAAATGACAAAGATTAGTGACTACGAGCTGAAGCCAGATATTTAAATTAGGAACAGGGCACATTTTATAACTGCAAGAGGTGACAAGCCATTGTACAAACAAGGAAAGTGGCAGATTTTCTATCTTGTATCTTTAGGAAAGTTGTTTTGCTCTCTCATTGACTTCACATTCTGCCTTATCGCACTCTCACACAGACTCTGCTCTTGTTAGTTTCAAAAGGACTCACTTATGGATAGAATAAGACAGAAATTACTCCTAAATTCCCAGTCCTGCAATGCAATGCATGCTGACAGTCTCTGGGCACACCCAAAGCCTTGCTGATTTCAGTGTCGCTCTGAGCAAGGACAGAGTCTGACTGTGCTCATCAAGGTGCATAACTGCAACCTTCAGTGGCATTAAATAACCATAAGCTGCTGCTGCAATGCTGAAAAAGTGTCATCCTGCTTTAAAGCAAAGACACTTGCCTGTAGCTTTTTAATGACACGGATAATGCTGTCCTATGCATTTTTCTGCAGGACTGGGAATTCTTCTTTTGATACTGGCAAGAAAACAAATCTTCGTCAGTACTAAATCTGTCCATACTACTTCTAATACAGACTTCAGACCTATTCCTATAATTATTTGTACCTATTCACAGCTTTACCCACAGGAATATTCTGAATGACATCACTGAGACCAAGCTTATACAGAAGCCTAAACCTGAGGAAACTTGCTTGTAGACCCAGGTTCTAAATCTAGCATTTTCATCTATCTTTGCATAATATAAGCTTTTAAAAAAGTAATTCTGCCTGTGTTCCTAATTCTGGTTGAATGTCTGTATATTTGTGAGCCTTGCATGAAGGGGAAGGATCTGTAATTTTTGTATATTTTGAATAAAGAAATGTAACAAAACAATAGACAAAGGATTTACAGGAAAGGAAGCTGGAATCCTCTGGCAAAAAACCCCGCAGCAAAAGGCATCATTCCATAGAATGAGGTTAATTAACTGGCAATTGTTTCTGACGTGCATCTGAATCAAATATATCTGCCACAAAGATATCATTAGAAGTGTATCAAGCCACTGCTGACAGTCAAGACTATTTAACATTCCCACCCTCAGCACAACTGTGCTGCTGCCCATGACTGAAACTGCACGTCTCTCATGTTGGAGCCCCTGCAGCCACAATCCACACAGGGAAACACAGAGGGCTCTTCCCGAAGCCCTTGCTGCCACAGCCTGACTGCTGGCCATCACTCACATTAAGATACGCCATTCACACTCCTGGAGGGCTCTGCTGCTGACTTATTGAGAAAGCAGGGAGATTGAATCTTGTGTCTTCCCTCCTCCCCCAGCTGAGCTGATTCAATGGAAACAGCTTATGTCTGTCAAGAAAGTGTCTTAAATAAGAGCAAAATCAGTGATCTCTGATTTTGCCTGTATTGCTCAAGCAGGCACGCAAGTGATTTTAATGTTGTGCCTGACTTGAGACTACCAAGAACTGCTCCAAACTGCGGTGAGGATTGAGAACCACTTGCCATCTGTCCTAGACACCTTCCTACTGCTTCCCTGAGGACATGGTCCAACTGCATCCTTGTTATGGCCTGCAAAAGAGAGAGGGCAGGACACAGACTGCAAGCTGGGACACATGGGTGCCATGCATATGGTGCCTATGGAAAAGGGTGCAGCTGAGAGCTGGTACCTGGGCTGAGTCTTCCCTAGAGATTGCTTGGAACATGATGCACTACTAAGAAAACTATTTGAACATCAGGCTACCTCAGGGCTCTCTGGTACTCAGGGTGACCCCATTTTACAGGATCCAGGATTCACAGTACCAATTGCACCCCAAGGACTCTGTTCAGTTTTGGGCCCCTCACTTTAAAAAGACACTGAGATGCTGGAGCAGGTGCAGCAAAAGGCAAAAAGGCTCGTGAAAGATCTAAGAAACACATCCTATGTGGAACAGCTAAGGGAGATGGGGTTTTTTAGTCTAAAGAGGAGGCTAAGGAGAGACCTCATTGCTCTCTACAACACATGAAAAGAGGTTGTAGTGAGGTCGGGGCCGGTCTCTTCTGCTGTGCCTGCAGTGAGAGAACTAAAGGAAATAGCCTTAAGCTGAGACTGGAGATTTTCCCCCCTCTGTTACGGGCATTGGAATAGGCTGCCCACGGAGGTGATGGGGGTGTTCAAGCAGCATCTGGAGCTGGCTCTAGGTGACGTGGCTTAGGGCTTACAGTGGCAGTGCTGGGTGAACAGTTGGACTGGACGATCTCAGACGTCTCTTCCAACCCTGACGATCCCATGGTTACATGATCCTCACAACCCTGCCCCTCTTTCCTCCTCCTCCACACACACACGCTGGCAGTGGCGGCCAACACGTGCTTCTTTCTCACACACTTGAAGGCCACAGGTAAGAAATGCAGAAGCCTGCACTCCGCCTAGACCAGAAGGAAGGTGTAAGGACAGACCCGTTTCCAGCCGCTCCAGTTCCGTGCCTTTCCCCCGGGCCCTGCCCGGCGCCGCCTGACGCGGGGGCGGGGCCCGAGCGGGCC
>WBNO01017539.1:279283-308888 GCA_013400575.1 Peucedramus taeniatus | reverse complement strand
GGGGGCGGGGCCCGAGCGGGCCCGAGCCGTGGCGGCGGAGGGCGGGCGGGAGGCGGCCGCTCCCGCTCCAAGATGGCGGCGCAGAGGAGGAGTCTGCTGCAGAGTGTGAGTGGCATCTTCCCCCCCTCCGTGCACACGCACCCCCCAGGTGGGTGCGAGGGACTCCCCGGGCCTCCTCCTCACCCGTCCTCCGCGCTGCCGTGTGGGAAGGGGAGGTTCCCCCGCCGCGGGGCGGTGGGTTGCTGCTCTCCCGCCCCCTGTGCCGCCTCAGGACAGGGGGTCCCGGACTGCGGGGTCCCTGCGTGGTCAGCGCCCCGCCCGCTGCGCTGACCGGCCGCTCTGCTGCGCTCCGTGGGCCACAGGTGGCTGGGGGGGTCGTGCCAGTGCTGTGGGCTTCGGGGTGCCCTCTGTGTGAGGGGGCAGCTGGCGTCTGCAGGCTTGGCTGGAGATGGCGGCCCCAGGGATGTCTCTGATTGCTGGCTGCAGCATCAGGCTCCAGTCCCTTGTTTTTGGTTGAGTCCTGGGAGAATCCAGAGCTTTCCCTGCACTCTCGTGCCAGGGGTGCGTGAGGATCTGATTCACCATAGGAATAGTTAAGCTACTGCTGTGCTGTATGGAGTGCAAAACTTGCGTGCAAATTTTGCATCTGGTTTCTTGCTAACGAGAGCCGAAATGCAGCCAGAGCTTAGCTTCAGAGAGAAGGGACTTGGTAAGTGACGCTGCACTGCAGCGGGGAAAGGCAGAGTTATTGGCTGTGCTATTAGTTAGCAAAGGGAGAAGGGTTAAGAAGAGGGTGGACTGGTGACCTGTACTGGACTACAGTCTTCACTTCACCCTGCTTAGGGTTTACATGGTCTCTTTCCTCTTCCTGACAGGAACAGCAGCCCAGTTGGACAGATGACTTACCATCCTGCCATCTCTCTGGGGTGGGCTCAGCTCCAAACCGTTCCTACAGTGCAGATGGCAAGGGGACAGAGGGTCACCCCTTGGAAGATAACTGGTTAAAATTCAGGTAAGTGGGTTGCATCTGGGACACTGACTCCTGCTGGCATAAGTGCAGGTAGAAGAGGTATTTAGTTTGTCACACAGGACAAGGAAGAAGAGGGTGGGGCCTGAGCATGCAAGAGGTGTCTATGGGAACTTGCTGCTTGTATCTGTGTCTTACAGAGATCTGTGACCTCTTTGCTTCTGCCCTCTTGCAAGGAGTGAGAACAACTGCTACCTCTATGGTGTCTTCAATGGTTATGATGGCAACCGAGTCACCAACTTTGTGGGTCAGAGGCTCTCTGCAGAACTGCTGCTGGGCCAGCTCCATGCAGATCACAGTGATGCTGACGTGCGTCGAGTTCTGCTGCAGGTAAAGAAGCTTTGAGTGGGAGCAGCTCCTGCTTCTTGCATTACCCACCTCCTCTTTGCCATCAGGGGAGCACCATTTGGTTTCTGTGGGGGTTGGAAACATCTGGTGCTTGCAGTTGCACTCATCCTGAGCATCTGTAGTGCTTTGTTTCACTCCTGCCTCATCCCATCTGTCCCCTGGCTCTGTCAGCCAGAGTGCTGAGAGCTCTCCAGGAAGCTGCAGCCAGTTTTCCCTGGACGTGTAGGAACAAGTCAGCCTGTGAAGGGGAGAAGTTAATGTGTGGGGAGATGAATTTGTGAGTGCGCTTTCTTGAGTGACAGGATCAACACACAAGATCAGATAGGTCTCTGACATTGCTGTGAATGTAATTTTTATGGTGTTGTCTTCTGTTTTGAGTTGTTGTAGATTGTTTTTACAAGCTGTTAACTAGTTGTTCTGAAACAATTGTGCTTCAATGTGCTGTAGTGGTCCTTGAAAGTCTGTATGTACAGTGATCATCCACTCTTATGGGCTGGTCTTAGAGAGGTGAGGATGAGTAGCCTCAAAGTCTGTAGGCATCAGATAAGTGCTTTGTTTCTCTTTATGGCTTTTTTTAGGCTTTTGATGTGGTGGAAAGAAGTTTCCTGGAGTCCATTGATGATGCCTTGGCAGAGAAAGCCAGCCTGCAGTCTCAGCTACCAGAGGTAATGTAACCTTAAGAGCAGAGCTTGCTGGAGGTTCCACCTTCCAGCTTGCTGGGTGAGGTTTGGGCATATTAGTCAGTTTGATCCAAGGGAAACTGTAAGTGAAAGTTGCTTCTCCATGGTTCTCTTCTGGAAGCTTGCATGAAGTGAAGCAAGTGCCTTGGTCCATTTCCCAGAGTTCCCACTGTCCATACTGGCACTGCTTAGACCTCACATTGGTTATCTGAGTAAGGAACTGAGTGTATCACAGATAGAAGTTCTGCCTGGACACATGTCCTTCCAGGACAAAGCCATGCAAATGAGAGGAAAGGCCTCAAATTTGCATGGCATCTGGGCACATATGGGCTCTGTTCTTCAAGTGTACTGGACTGTCCTCTCCAGAATTATATCAAAGCTGTGTCATTTGATAGGATTGAACAGAAAATTTTATGTCTTGTACATGACACAAGGCTAAGACATACCAGGATGAGTCCCCTCATGCAGAATTCTTATTCCAGCTGTGATTTCTCTGTTGTGGATTGTGTGTTTAAGCTTCCCCCTCATTTTGGCTTCCAGGGCATCCCTCACCACCAGCTGCCTCCTCAGTACCAGAAGATTGTGGAGAGATTGAAGGCTGTAGAGCAGGAGATCTCTGGAGGAGCCATGGCTATCGTGGCTGTTGTTCTCAACAACAAACTCTACATCGCCAATGTGGGTGAGTTGTTTTTTGTCAGTGGCTCAGTCTCAGCATTCCTGGGGATAGCAAGGGTTTTAGGAGGTAAAAGACATTTGAATGTGGGGGACAGTTTCTTTGGTCTGTGGCCAAGCAGTGATGTGCTTGCTGCTTACACAAGCACTTGAAATCAGCCTGGCTCTTCATCCCTGCAGATGTTGGCTGATGTGGTGCGTGTGGCCAAAGAACAGAGGGAAAACGGGTTGAGAGGAGGAGTGCAGGTTCACTGTGAAATAGAGAACTTTCTTGGGACGTAGCAGCTCAGGTCTGGATGGAGAGCTGCCTAGCAGGCCCTTACTATGCTGCTAGCAAGGCTGCTTTTTGGAGATGATGATGAGACAGTACATGAGCCTTTCTCTTCTTTTCTGTCTTTATTTCTGTGTCTGTTCCTTTTCCCTTTGGATGTGTTCTCCCTGTTAACGGCAGAGCTATCTGGTGCCTCATCTCGCTGCTCCCACTGCAGGTACCAATCGGGCACTGCTATGCAAGTCCACGGTGGATGGGCTGCAGGTGACTCAGCTCAACGTGGACCATACCACAGAAAATGAAGATGAACTTTTTCGCTTCTCTCAGCTGGGTGAGTATTTGGGTTTCATGTTCTTAGCTGAGAGCATCGCATGACTGTTTATCTGGGGCACCAAGAATGACTCAAGCCACAGGAACAATAAATAACCACAAAAAGAAACTTACTGTGTTTTCAGATGACAAGTTCAGTGTCTTCTTTTTGTGCCTTTTTAGCCATTCTGGGGCTACAGGATGAGTAAGCTCATCTCACTGAACCAGCAGAAAACTACGCTTTTGTTTCAAGTTTTGAGTGTTAGTTTTGTGTCCAGCTGCCAAAGTGGCATTGATTTGCCCTCCAGCTGTTGCTGTAGTCGATAGGAAGGCAGGAGTGGAAGCACAGAGCCAGAGGGTAGAAGTGAATCAGACAATGTATGACGGCTCCTGTGGAGGCAAACCACAGTTATTCTGCTTTAAGTTCTGTGTTATGCCTCACCCTCAGGATGGTACATTTCAATTTGCCTTTGCACAAGCTGTTGCTGAAAAAAACCAGCTTCACTTCAGACAGAGCCAGGCCAAGCACTGGCATTTACTCCTCTCACATCAGTAACTACTGAACTCCTAATGCTGACATTTTGCTTTAGGCAATTTCTCTTTTCCTTTACAGCATTTGACATGTTTGCTTTCTTGGTCTAAAGCTAACCCAGACCACTTGTGTGATTGTCAGTACCAAATTCTTCTTATTGAGATACTTGGGTCCTGTACTTTTATTTAGGTAGATCCAAGGCATCATTCTTCATTAGATTCATCTGGCAGATACATTCTTATCGGGTGAGGCTGTTGATGTGGTAATTTCTGCTACTAGGTCTTGTTTTGTTCTGTTTCTCTTTCATTCCCACTTCTACTCCTGCACTAGGGATATGTGCTGTGAAACAGAACACTGAATACAAGAATCCAGGGAAAGAGACTTTTTGAGTGTTTTTACTACCAAAAATGCAAAATTTAGCTGCAGTCCATAGGAGAACAGGGATCTGTTAGATGTACCAACTTTAACTCGGTGCAGCACTAGTGCTCCTTCCTACAGTCCCAGCAGAAGGAGGAGCCTGTGGAACAAGACAGCGTGCACAGGCTGTTTCGGAGGCCCAAGGGAGGTTGTTTCTGGGCTAAGTTGGAGCACAGTGATAATAGATAGTGGGGATGGCATTTGTCATGATGGTGCCTGTGCCACCCCTGTCTTGGGGGAAGGGTGGGAGAGGTCTTGTGATTTGTGGTTCTTCAGCCAGCACATCACAGCTTGTTCGGTGCCCTGGGCGAGTTGCTGTGATTTAGACATGACTTCTCTTGGCGTCCTGTGAGCCTCCCTGTGTTTGTGTCTGTCAGTGGCATGTACCTCCCTGCCAGCAGCTGGCAAATGAGCCAGGCCGTGTTGATGAGTCAGCTGTGGTCTGCAGCAGATGGAGGACTTGTGTCTTACTGGTGGGGTAGGTGTGGAGCCATCTGTGCAGCAAGACTTGGTTTGACTCAAAGGGAGAGTTTCAGCTGGACCCCTGCCTTCACCTTGTCCTGAGGACAGTCATCCCTAGATAAAATCTCAATGTTTTCTGGCTGGTAGCTCTAGGTATAATGAGGGAAGGGGGGGTTGCCAGAACAGACTAGGTAAGTGGATCATCTGCTCCAAGTCCTGCCTCAAATAGTAGCAGCACTCAGATGGTCCCTGTTAGAACCTTCTTCGAAATGGGTTTACTTCCTAGGCCCTATATCACCATAAGTTTATTTAAATAAATACTTGCTTGATCACTGTTCTTATTTTAGGAGTAGCCCATATCAATTTGAGCACTTGAGCAAATTCAGTGCCTCTTGTAGATAGTTCTCCTTTTCTCAGAATCACAGCATGGGTAAGGTTGGAAGGGACCACAGTGGGTCATCTGGTCCAAGCTCCTGCTCAAGGAGGGCCATCCCCAAGCATGTTGTACAGGTTCTTGAATATCTCCAGCGAGGGAGACTCCACAGCCTCTCTCTGCAGTCTCATGTATTAGTGAAATTGCCATGTGGAGCTTAAGAGCAGGAGTCAGTTACAGGTGGAAGAAAAAGCAGAATCCTTCACATATGTTTTCCTCATTCCTGCCTTCTCCTCCCATCGCACAGTCCAGAGCTGGCAGGCACAGATGTTCCCCTGCCTTTTCGGCAAATGCCTGTGCAGCCAGGCCAGCTGCTGCTGGTGGCTTTGGACCAGAATGTGGACTTTGTCTCAGGGCCAACTGTTGCATTCAGAGTATGCCTGTTGGGCTGTGTGTGTCTCCCTCTTTCTCTCTCATTACCATCTTGGAACTAATGAAAAGGTGTCCCTTCGAACACAGTTATTCCTTTTCTCCGTTTGGCTCCTGATGATTCTTCAGTGTCTTGTTTTGTCTTACAGTTCCATGTAACTGTATATATTTCTTTTCTCAGAGGAAGTTCAGCAAGTTTCACAAAGTTAATTAAGCATTTTTGGTTTTCAATCTGACAGGCTTGGATGCAGGGAAGATAAAACAAGTGGGAACAATTCGTGGGCAGGAAAGCACTCGGCGCATTGGAGATTACAAAGTCAAGTACAGCTATACTGATATTGAACTGCTCAGGTCAGAAAAACTCAACTGTGGGGTTTCAAGCCCTTCTTATCTTTATGATCACTCCATTCTCACCTACTTGTCACCATTAAATGCTAAATTACTGTCTCATTCCAGTGCTGCTAAATCTAAGCCCATCATAGCAGAGCCTGAAATCCACGGAGGGCACTCTCTGGATGGGGTGACAGGCTTCTTGGTGCTCATGTCTGAAGGGCTCTACAAAGCACTGGAGGCAGCTCATGGGCCTGGGCAGGCCAACCAGGTGAGCCTGCTCACAAGGGAAATATTCCTATGGCTACTGACTCACTTCAGCAGTGTCAGCTGCTCTCATACAGGCTGTCCTCCTCATCTGTGCTGTCACTGCTGGCTAGGCTGAATGCCTGTGCCACCCCATTCCAGTCTAATAATATGGGAGTTGCTTTGCCAAGCCAGTTCTTCTAGGCAGCTGCTTGTCCCTTAGGAGTAGCCCATTAAAGGGAGTGGGATGACTTAAGGCACAAAGGCACATTATGAGCAGGTAAGCATCACAGTCAGATGAGTTGCCATAAAAACTCTTAGATCAGATGGCAGGAAAAGGTTTCCTCCAAAATCTCCTAGAAATCTTTCCTCCGGTGATTTTTTTTTTTTTCCCTTCTCTGCTCAGGAAATTGCTGCCATGATAGCCACAGAGTTTGCCAAGCAGACGTCACTGGATGCTGTGGCACAAGCAGTGGTGGACCGGGTTAAGCGCATTCACTGTGACACTTTTGCCAGTGGTGGGGAGCGGTCCAAGTTCTGTCCCCGTCACGAAGACATGACACTGCTTGTGAGGAATTTTGGGTACCCCCTGGGTGAGATGAGCCAGCCCATGCTGACACCAATGCAAGGTATGTTGGGGAGAGAATGAAACAAAATGGGGTGAGGAATATAAGATCTCTTGATTGTTCCAGCACTCACCTCACATTGGGAGTGGGGGTAGTTGGTGTAGAAGGAATTTTTTTATTAAACAAGATTATTGGCTTTTGAGATGTGGAATCTGTGACAATTTGATAGGATACAGTACAGCATCAAGGGCATTTTGATTCAAATTCTTGGGGTTTTTTGCTGCTGTGCTGCACCCCCAGTTGCTTATGTCTGAACTGTGTTTTATAACTTCTGTTTTCTCCCTTCTCAGGAGGCCGTGTCTACCCAGTCTCTGTGCCATATTCCAGCTCCCAAAGCACAAGCAAGACAAGTGTCACGCTGTCTCTTGTCATGCCTTCTCAAGGCCAGATGGTCAATGGTGCCCACAGCAGCTCAACTCTGGATGAAGCCACCCCCACCCTCACTAAGTAAAGTCCTGCTCTTTTGCTACCCACAGTTTTCCCTGCACCTCACGCTGTATAAAGTGGTTGATAAGCAGAGACAGCTGTCAGTTACCTGTCAGTCAGTCCCTTATCTGGAGTGTGCTCCCCCCCACTACAGTATTGACAGCCAGCATAATGTGTTAGCTGGAAAGCGATTGCGTGAGGAGTGGGAATGAGTGAAGCAACAGCTCTGAAGCCAGCTCTGGCGATGTGCCTTGGGAGCAGCATCTGCTGCTATTTGTGGAGGGCATTCTGGCAGTGAGCAGCCTTTCTCTCTGGATCTTGTGTGCCAAGTGTGTTGGGTGCTGTGCACAGAGGCAGTGTGGGTGCCCTTCATTGCAGCAAGGAAGAGGGATTACACAGGTCACCTGTAAGGCTCTTGGAGAGGCTGCGCTGCCAAAGTTGATTTGCTTACCGGCACAGCCCAGTGGAAAAAAAAAAAGTGGATAAAGGTCGGAATTGGGTCCTCTTTGGATCCACTCTGCAGGGTCGTACTAGTTAGTGGCTGTGGTTTAGGCTGAGCCCTTGGCACAGCATGATGTGTACATGCTGCCCAGTGAAGAAACGCTGTGGGTATTGTGCTCTGTAGCTCCAGAAACAATGGGGCTGACGCACTAGAGCTGCTTTGGCTGCAGCACAGGTCATGCAAGAATAGCTTTCCTCACTGCCAGACTCTTCCCGTAAAGCTCATACTGTTCTGGGTATGGGGAGGCCAGCAGAGTGCATGCCTGTTTTTTATTGCTTCCTCTCTGTTCCTCAGATGCCTGGTTGTACTTAAGGCCTTCCACTTAATGTGAATCAGATACCTTTGGTGAATCAGATACCAGTTGACTGATTGGTCAATTCCAATCAGTTCTCAACACTTTTGACTGCTCTCATAGAGCGAGTGACTGCAACTTTTTACCTGTCTGCTAGGACAGCTTGATCCATGGAGAAACTGTTGCTTGTTCTGGTGCTTTTCTTGTCCAGTGCATCAGGTGGAGTAGAATAAAGATGTTTATGTTGTCTCTCTTTCCCTCCTTAGCCAAAGCCCAACTGTAACGCTGCAGTCAACCAATACTCACACGCAGAGCAGCAGCTCCAGTTCAGATGGAGGTCTCTTCCGCTCCCGACCCACCCACTCGCTCCAGCCAGATGAGGATGGCCGTGTGGAGCCCTATGTGGATTTTGCAGAGTTCTACCGGCTTTGGAACATGGACCATGGCGAGCAGGGAGCACTGACTGTGTCCTAACTTGTGTCTGCCTCCTGCAGACACCTTGTGCTCGTCTGTGTGAGCAAAGACTGAGGCAAGGGTGAGAGTGTTCCACTGAGGGCTGCGTTCTGCCCAGAGCTAACTCCTATCCAGGATGTGCTGCACACTGAGCAAGGGATCTTGTGCGTTACACACGTGTTGCCTGTGCCATGCTCCCAATCCTGCCCAGCCCTGGGAAGCCCTGTGAATAGGGGAGGGGGTCTTGAATGCAGCCCTCACTGCAGGTTTTTGCAGATAAAGGTGTGGAGAGGGCTCCGTGTGGATGCTGCAGGAGTCGGGCCGTACGAAGGCTGCATGTGTGCGCATGTGTAGGTGTACACGTGTGTGCCTGCGTGTGTGTGTGTGCTGTCATAATGTTTCCACAACTCAATTCATAATGCTGTGATTCCAGTGTTCAACTCCATAGAAGATACCTCTATTTTGCAGAATAAATAACTTATAGCTACAGTCATTGGCACCCGTGTGTGGCTTGCTTTCTTCCTTATAATGTCGTATGTGGGTGTGACAGCTCCTCCTGGTGAAACCTTCTGTTCCTCCTGAACACAGGCTTGCACCTTGCAGGAAGAAAGCTTCTGCTAAAAAAGTGGCCTGAAGCCCTGTAGGTGACTTAAAAGCATAAACTCTTTGTTTACTTACTTGCTGAGCTTTGGCACTGAATTATGGCTTAAGAGTCAAACCATAAATACAGGTTATTGTTTTTTGTAGGTAAAATGTACATTTTTTCCTTTAATGTAGGCCATCTGGAAAGGTGTAGAGGGGAGTTTGTAATGAAGTTTCCCTCTACAGGCACTTGGTGGTGCACAGCTGGAAGTCACGACTTTGTCGTGGTGCCTTGAAGATGCAGATGGGCACGCTCGTGTCAGAGCGGGGAGGAGTGCAGCGACGAGAGGAGGGTCCTGCTGGCTGCACACCGGCGTGAGCCCAGGCCGAAACGTGCTGGCCGAGGTGTCGGGATCACGGCAATCCTCCTCTTCAGTTCGGATTTCTGACGGCAGGCGGCAAGCGAGGCTCTTCCCTCCCGGCTCCAGCCGTCCCCTCAGCCTCCCTCGCTCCCTGCGAGCCTTTCCGCAGCAAACACGGGAGGCCTCGGGGGTGATCCGCAGCACCTGGTGCCTCTGGTGCGTTGCGATGAGGCACCAGGCAAAGCCAGGAGAGAGCTAGAGGGGATTAGAGGAGAAGGGGCAAGAGGCAGAACTGGCCGGGGTTCTTTCCTGCGTTTATATTTGCATCCAGGCTTGTCACTTTAGGAAGGAGAGGAATGAGAGGGGATTAGGATGATGTAGTACGGGATGCTGTAATTAAGGCCAGTGTGTAGCCAAGCCCTGATGTGTGGTGTGCGGGTTTGAGGCACTTGTGTTGTGCCAGCTTGGAAAGTAGGAGAGGAGGATTTATCCCTTTGGATAAATTAAGTAGCACTGAGCGCCCAGAGGCAAGACCTGAGTTCACTGAGGAATATGCGGGCAGGATCAGAGCGGTGAGAAATGCCCGTTTTCTTGGAAGGCACAGCAGGGATCCCTTGTTGTGTGTGTGTTTGTGGGTGCGTGGCTCTCTGCCTGTGCCCCCTCCAGGTCCCGCTGGCACAGCTTTGCCCCGCGGGATTCCATGTGCTGCCGGACTGCCTGCAGAAGCTTGCAGAAGTTTCCCTGTCCCCCTGTAGTTCCCAGGAAGAAGGGGATAGCTGAGCGTGCCAGCACAGGCACCTCCTGTCGAGACCCTTCCAGCCCTGCCAGGGAGGTGACGTTCAGTGGCGTGGAGGCAAAGGCAGCAGAATTGCGGGAGGTTTGGTGCCTTGTCCCCGAAGCTGAACATTGCAGGGGCTGGCGGTCCCTCAGCCCTGTCCCCTGCCCTTGCCTCTGCCCTGCAAGGAGCAGAGAGTTCAGGTATCTGGGCCCAGCTTGGCCTTGCTGTCCAAGGCTGCTTCAAAATGTCATTTGACCTGGGGGTCCTATCCTCCAGATTGTTGTGTGGCTATTTAACAGGATAGTGTGATCCTGGTATGGATTAAAATGGAGTTGAAAAGGTTTTGTCCTATTCTATGTTCCCTAAGCTGGCACAGATCTCAATAGCTGTATAAACAAGTTTTTCTTGCTTATTTCCCCGTCCCATTATCTCTGGTATTTGTGAACTTATACCGAGAACTGTTCCAATGGGAAATATTCCAGCAAGTGGATGCTCCAGATAAAAGTTTTAAGAATTGCCAAATACTTATATAAAGCAGATCACACAAAACAAACTAATCCTTAGGCATCATTGCCAGTTTAGGAAGTGCAAAAAATAAAGTGGGTAGGAGCGGGTGGATCACACTAAGCTGTGCCTGTACAGCCACTGGAAAAAAGATGAGGAAGGCAGGTTTTCTGTGCATGCTCTGTAAGCCACAGCTTAGGAGTCCAGGTCAAAGGAACAGACTGAACATTGTGTACAGGGGCAAGAGGCTCATGAGCCAATATCGGTATTTAATATTGTCCCCAGGGAGCAAGGGGAAGATGCAGGTTGTAACAACAGTGGAAAAACCTCCTCTTCCCTGCCCCTTTAAAAAGAAGGAGTGGCTTGAAGAGGACAGAACCAGAATGATCTCTAGAAACAAGAGCAGGGGCCTTTTTGCATTGCAGTGAAATTCAAAACCACTAGAAATGTAAAGACCTAGACAGAGAAAAACAGTGCAGCTATGCTTCACAGCACTGCTGGAGAGAAGCTAGCAAATTAAGGATAAGTTTGTCTTAAAGGCAGCTGATAGTATTTTTAAGAGCTATCCCCCTCCAAGACAAGGGTCAAAATGAGAAGTTCTGTCCTAGAATGGGAGTAGCAGGAACGTTTTGCATGTCCCTGAGCTCTGGTCACTGGCTGCAGGTGATTGGAGGTGCTCAGGCCAGTGAGACAAACCTTTGGATGCCACCTAAAACTGAGGTTATCAGCATCTCTGTGGCTAAAGGATCACCAGGGACTTCTTTATTTTAAGCTCTCCATTAGCTGATAGCACACCCATTTATATAAAATCTTTAAATAGCAGAGAATAGCTAGGAAGGGTCATGGCCAGCAGGTAATGCTCAGCTCCATTACATGGCCTGTGGGTAAGTCACACATGGCCTGGGTTTTCTTCAGCAGCCAAGGCATCAGCTGAAGCTAAGACAGGCTGGTTTTCTCCATTCACTTTGTTGCTTTTGTCACACCTGAACTTTCCAATAGGGAAGAGGCATATGGTGAAGGAGTGCCACTTGATGCCACCAGTCCCTGGATCACGGAAGGGTAATGCAGCATCCTCAGCTAGAGTCCCTGCTCCCTCAGCCACCATGCTTGGAAGAGGAAGGAATGTGTTCCTCTCCCCTCTCCTTTTTTTTCCCCCTACCACATTAAGGCTTTCAGTGTTCAGAGATCCAAGAGTTTGTGGCACCACTGAAAAAATGCCACAATTGGCCTGGTGTCTTCTCAGGGTAGAGATAGCCATAGCTGAAGGGTCAATCTACCTAAAAGACATAAATATCATTTAATCTGATAGATAACAGATAGTTGTTTATACAAAATAATCTGATTTTTCCTTCCTCAGAATGTTTGAGGAAGGGCTTTAGAGTAATCCTGTACAGTTCATTACTCAAGTGACTCACCTTTCTCCAGCGAAGAGCATCACTGGCACCCTAAAACATCCATGCCATTAATGTGAGTTGTAGATAAACCACCAGGGACAGGTTAGGTATTTTAAATCCTATAGCTCTTTCTGTGAGCACAGGAATGCTATTCAGAGCACTCTGGCAAAAATTCAGCATGAGTACTTACATTCTGCCAACTCAAATCCCCTCCTGGAGTTTCAAATGGATACGATATTTATCTTCACTTTCTGTCTTAACCATTGTGTGTTGTCACTGTAGGTTGCTAAACAACTGCTGCCTCATCAGTGGCTGTATTTTGCTGGCGAATAACGTGAGCCCCATGTGCGTATGAACCATAAAGCTGTTTGGAGCCCTTGCATAAGAACCCCAAGATACGTGTAAGCTGTTAATATTTATTATGTGGAGCTGAGAACATCACTGAAGATGGAGGGATTACAGTAACTGAGTTCAGGCTGTTGAACAGCCAGACAGAATGAAAGAGAAAACAGATGCCCTGAAGGAATAAGAGCAAAATGCATGAGGAATTTTCTGCATGCAGGATTAGACTCCAGCGGAGCACGGAAAGAAAAAGGCTGGAAATGCTCCAGAGAGCCAGGGCAGATAGGACAGAGGCAGCACTACAGCTTCTTGCTTGAGGTGAATCTTCCTCTCCGTGCTTCCCTCAAACAGGCATCAGTCCACCCATGGGCTCGCTGGGGTGCAAACAGCAGGACCCCGTGAGAAGGGACAAGGTGTGTTTCCAAGGCATGTGAAAGAGGATTTGATCTTCTGTGATGTGCAATGCTTGGCCATTGGCCCTCTCACTGCTGGGTGTTTCAAGAGCCTTCTAAGCTGCTTTTTCTTTTTGTCTCATCTCTCAAAACCAGCATGACCTAGAAACTCTGCATTTCTTCCCCTAGTTTTGCCTGAGCTGGGCAAAGAGTTTTTCTCTTCCTTACGAAAACCAATTGATGGTGGAGAACAACACCAGGCCCTTTCTGCAGAGCAAGGTCCTCAGTGAACCAGCTGCTTTGATGTCCAAAGGACTGGTAACAAGGAAAGCCAAGACTTAGAGAGTGGGAGGTTCTGGAAGGGCAGACAACCCTGCACCTGCAACTTCAGAAGTTACAGAAATGCTTCTGCACAAAACCCTTGTGGTTACTACAGCACTAAGGTGGCCATCAGCCACCAAAATATCTTGGGAAGCCACTGTGGTTTGTTTCCAAAAGCAGCCACAAGCCCAGTCATCCAAAACTGAGGTTCCTTGAGGTAGTTGGGCATTTCCAGACACACAGCTCAGGGAGTTCCCAACCACAGTGAAAATGGGCAAAGGCGGCAGCCTCCAACCTCTGATGAGAGTCAGTTGCTTTGGAAAATTCAGGACTCCTTTCAAAGTAGTGGGATCAAAACTGAACTATTAGTGGTTTCATGCCTCAGAGATTCAGAAAGTCCCTCACTGCAGCAGCTCCAGCTGGCATTGAAGCACAACAGGTAGCTGCTCTTGTCTGCCTGTGTGCTTGGGGCTGCTCCTGCCCTTGGTGCCGAGCCCCTCAACGTCTGTCTTGGCTGCAAACCTGCTCAGCAAAATGGCCAAACCCCAGGTGAGCTCTGAGGCAGCCAGGCAGGGTCCTGCTCCTACAGCTAGGGAGAGGGTTATCCCATGCACATGGGGAGTGTACAAGGGGAGGGGAGAGCC
Source organism: Peucedramus taeniatus (assembly GCA_013400575.1). NCBI lineage: Eukaryota > Metazoa > Chordata > Aves > Passeriformes > Fringillidae > Peucedramus > Peucedramus taeniatus. The sequence continues at coordinate 295,174 of WBNO01017539.1, read as the reverse complement.
CCAGGGCCTTGTCTCCATCCAATCTCCAGCCCTGCTGTGCGAGGGCCACCAGCCACCCGCGCCAGGAAAGGGATTCCTCTGTGCCTAGTTTTAGGCAAAGTGGAGCAAACTGGCTGGGTCACCCAGTGTAGCCTTGGCTAAAGGTGTGGTGTGGGTGCTGCTGCAGGGTGGGTGTGAGGGCAGAAACAGAAAATCATCTCTGAATGGACTTGCTAGGTGCTGCTTGTTGGGTCAGCAGGGAGGATGGTCCCAGTCCTGCAGACACTTCTTATGTAAGGAGAGAAGTGGCTCATCCTTCTCTTTGAAGCAAAAAACATACAGAGAAGCAGCTTCAGAGCTCATCCCTAAAACACTTACAGCTCTTAAATGCAAATGAGAATCAGGCACAAAGGCAAAATAGGTTTTGAAATGAATTCTTTATCCAGGTAGTTCAATAATTTACTGAACTCCCCACCCCTTAATCCCAATGCATTCTGAAGCCAACTCTGCTTTTTCTTATTGTTCCTGTCATTAGCTCTTCCGGGATTTCTCAGCTGCTGCATTGAGGAATAACCAAAATAGCTCCACGAGGGACTTCTTGGAGATCTGAAGGCTTGAAACAACAACAGCAAAATAACAACAACAACAATAACAACAACCAAAAAAAAAAAAAAAAAAAAAAAAAGGCTAGATGGGAAATGGAAAGGTGAGGAGACAAAGCCAACATGCAGTCAGTTAAAGCTTTCAGAGAAGAGATAAGAGCAACAAAACATAGAATGGCTTACTGCTTGCTAAAGGTGTGATGGGAATATGAAAAGTGCTTTTGCAAATGTCTGGAGGGGGAAAGAAATTAGAGAAGTGTAACCATTAGTAAATGAGTATGTGAGTGTATTATTCATGGCTGCAAATATCTGAACTGCAAAAGTACGACGTTTTTATTTCTGTCTGCCTTTAGTGGCAAATTTAAGAATTTTGGATAGCAAGGATGTAATTAAGACCTAATAAAGCAGCTTGTGCCTGCTGCAGCAAGCAAGGAACGTGGCAGCCTCCCTCCCCAATTCCAAAGAGCTGTTCACCTGCATGAAGTGACTGTGTGTTTGCAGAACTGCAGCTCGATTCAGCATGAAAAAAACCCAAAGAGATACAGCACTTAGGCAGAAATAAGGTACAATATTCAGTGAGGCATGTGTTAGCTGGTGCTCTTCACCATGGGACTTCATTTTTGGTGCGTCACCGAGGTCCTGCAGCTGTTTGTCACCGAGGGGCCTGTGCTGTGATCTCCTTGACCCCCAGCAGTGTCTCTTGGAGGGGTGCAAGAGGACTATGCCGTGCCTGGAAGCAAGGTGGGTGGCCGAACGTGCCCGCAGTGTGCAGCTGCCACTGCCAACCCCACCACGAAGCTGCTGTTCATTGTTATGCTTGGCACCTCCAGACAGCCTGGCTGCATCTGGCCGGCCGCCTGCCAAGCGCGCGAGCGGCTGCGTCGTTCTGGGGAGACGCTGTCGTGCTAATGGTCTTATGTGGAGTTTTAAGTGGGCTGGGGACCTGAGCTCTCCAAGCAGGAGAAGCGTTTCACTCTTCTCTAATTAGACCAATTTCTCGAGCCGGAGCATTGGAGCAGGGCTGGGATTCCTGGAGAAACAGACAGCCCTGTGGGCTTTTTGCCAAACTGGCTGTGTTTTTCGCAGGATCCTCCACGCAGAGGAGCTGGGAGTCATGCTGGTGCACTGAGCCTTTTGCCACAGCCTCATCCACACTTCACTACCAGATGGACACATGCTGGTTTTGTTGTCCTCAGAGCAGTCAAACCCCATGACACAAATCAAAACATGTGGTGAACGTGGCAGTGCTGGCTTGATGGCTGGACTTGATCTCGGAGGTATTTTCCAGCCTAAATGATTCTATGACTCTGTGACAGGGGAGAGGTGTGAGGTTCAAGGGTTAGTAAGCTTCTGCATCCACTGGGAAAGCCAATTTGGTGCCCAGTTGCACAGAAATGAGGGTGGTTTCCAGATGAAGAGCAGCCACAGCTAGTGGAGATCAAGGGATGAGAGAAGATTATGTTGTGACAAACTTTGCTTGAGAGGTGGCTGGTGTTTATTGAACCACAGGTGGGTGGCAGCTTCGACAGGAAATTTCAGCAGAGGGTATCAGTACTTCTGTTTCTGAAAAAGAGAATGAAAATTGACAAGGCTATAAATACAGCTATGCGAAAGCACGCTGCCTGGAGGACCTGGGCTGCGATGATAAATGACTGCTGAGTGCTATTTAGGGCACAGAGGCCTAAGGAAGTGCCAGCAAACTAAATATCCAGTCAAGCCTTGGCATCTTCACTAATGAGTTCAAAGGAGGATGGCAAAGGGCTCCAGGCTCCCAACTTATCCGGTGCTGATGAAGTCCCTGTGGTGGAAAATAGCTCGGAGAGGCATGAACTGCAGCGGTGTCACTGCAGAAACACTCCCAGGCAGCAGGGCAGGGGTTGTGACAGCCTCATTAGAAGGCATGTTCACCAAACCGTGTTAAGCAGATCATCTGGCGTGGGCACGTGGCAGGGAGGCAGCACAAGAGGGGGTTCTGGCATGAGGACCTGGTGGGGACAACCTACTGACACATTGGGAAAATACAACGGGCATCAAAACCAAAAGGGGTTGGTGCAGCACCACATAGAACAACCTCTGGAGAGAAAGCCCTGTGAAGCTGGCATGGCCAAGCAGCCTGATCTGCTGATTTCTCCAGGCCCACTGCAGTGCCTCCATTTATTTTTGCTAGCACGATCAAAAAAACCAAGTCACAAGAGGGTTTTCAAATCGGAATAATTCCCTGGCTAAACACCAATAAAATTCTGACGTTTTATTCCCGCCTGGTATGTAAACACATTTCAAAGGGCTTCAGCAGCAGAGGAGAAGGAATCTCTAATCTGAGCCAGCTCCTGTGGGCTGGGAGCAGTGGCCGTGCTCCCTGGGCACCAGCTATTCTCTGGGAAGGCATCAATCCTGATCTGTGGGGAAGAAGGGAAGGAAGTGGCTCCAGAGTTTGGTGTCTGAACTTGCCTTGGACTGCTGACATTGCAGCTCTGTCACTGGTGGGCTGAACTCTGCAGTGTCCCCATCCTCCAGCCTACCCCCAGGCTGCCCTTCGGCTCTTTTGGAGGAACCAGAGGAAACCAGGTCAAGGAGCTCATCTGGATTAAAAAATAACCCAGGAGAAAAAAGAAATTAAAAAAAAAAAAGGACTTTTTCAGCCAGATCAGTTCCCCAGCTGGGCTTGGCGAATGGACTCACGTGCAGCCGAGTTGCTTGCAGCACTGGGTTTTGGAGTCATTCCCACCATGGGGGTCGTGCTGTGAATGGCAACTGCAGAAGTGCAGGGGGCCTGGGAAACATCAGCAAGATGCAGCAAACCCTGCTCAGCCTTGCTGAGCTGGTACCTCGCGGGGACCATGCACATGAGGGGGAGGGGCAGAGCGAGATACACATCTCTGAGGACTGGGGAAGCTGGAGAGGAGCCAGCACAGGTAGTGGCAGGGTGATGATGTGGGCAAAACTGGGTTTTGCTACCCTGAGGGTAGGAAAGGGTTGAAAAGTGGAGGGTAGAGAGGGATGGTGTTGGCATAGAAAGCTGACGAGGGACTGAGTGACTGTGCTGTGCTGCTTGTCCTGGTCCTGGCCACTTGTAGTGTTGGCCAAGGTGCCCTGAGCTTCCTGCCATCAAACAGCTCCCAGAGCTGGCTCTTGCCAACACGCAGGGAGGGCTGCAACGTGCTAACACAGATTTGGGAGACTATAAAATAGATTTATTCCCCTTCTAATGGGTGAGATCTAAGAAAAGATTTGCAAACCACCCCATCAGAAACCCCTGTTTCCACAGAGCTAAGGACAGGGCTCCCCAGTCTGCTGAACTCAGCTCCCACGTGCTGGTGGTGTCTGTTTGCAGAGATGTACAGCAATGCCTTGCTCATCCCCAGCTCCCTCGCTCTCCTCTCGAATCCCCAAATGCCTCTAGTTTATCACTCCAGCAGCAGTGGCATTCCCACAGGGGAGCAGGTGCCATCTCTGGCTACCGAGGCATGTCAGAGAGACGCTCCTACTCCCCCTTGTTCCGGTTACACTGAGCACACAGGCTGGCTGGAAATGAGAGAGACCAGGGGAGATCAGCCCCCCGAGGAGTGGATCCTCCCCACAGCTCCCAGGGAGGAATCCACCACAGGGATAGAGTCAATTCTCCATTATCTGCAGCACAGGGAAGGCAGCTGGGGCTCATGAAGAGCTGGCAGGAATATGGAGGAGCTGAAGGGATACAGCAGAGTTTGCACTGTGTTTACTCAACGTGTCTAAAACATGAGGCCAAACCATTTTATTATGACCTGGCTGATGTGCAGCATTTTGACCACAGTGACTGCTGCTAGAGGGAGACCAGACACCCTCAGAAAGGCACCAGGACAAACCCCGTGCAACTGGTCCTACACCAGTACAAAAGGCCAGCACAGCCTTGCAGGAGCAGCACTGTGTGTGCAAAAGCACGAGGACACGAGTGTCAGCAAGAGGAAACCCTGCTTGGAGAGCTGCTCTTGGCTGCTTTGCAGGGGCCTGAGCCTTTGTGTGTGTCCTGCCCGAAACTCCCCAGCGTGTTCCTGGATACCTGTGATGTGCCATTGCCACACCTGGCCACTGCACTGAGCAGCTGACCTGAAGGCAAGAGAGGGTGATCAGCCTGAGGGGGTGTATGGATAGCATGAAGCAGTCAAAAAACACTACCATGACCAACTACAGTAACACAGATCTTGCTAATTTAACTAAGCCCCTACATTAATTCACTGATCCATCATGCCTTGATTAGAGATTGGCTAGAAGATGTTTGTTTTAGATTATACACAGGGAAACTCCTGTGCTTCTGAGGAAGCTCTGCTGTGTATAGTCTTGTGCTTGGAGAAAATAATACCAGCTTCTTTCCATTTGTGTTCTGTTCTTCCAGCCTCTGAGGTGCCCCAGGTAGCTTATCCAAATGGTTCTTTGCAACCCCCAGGGCCCAGAGCTCCCAGAAAAGTGAAAGGGGCTCAGCAGAGGGGATGCAGCCAACAGACATCATCTCCTCACCCTGCTCCCCACCTCATCAATTTTCCCCATCCCACTGACACTAAATGCAATTTCACCAGGCCTGAGCTTGTTCTGTCCTCAAGGCATCTGTGGTATTTTGGACACATACATGTTCTTCCCACCCTCCAGCTCCCGAGACCCATCTAAAGGGCTGAGGAGGGGGCTGCAGCCACCACCAGCAGCATCTCCCACAGCTGCTACTTGGCCCTGGGTGGGCAAGAGCTTCCCCTCAGCACCAGCACATCTACTCAGCCTCAGCTGTGAGCAGTGAGCTTCCTGCAAGCAATCTGGCAGCCCTGGGAACTCAAACTAAAACTGAACCACAGAACATCACTCTGCATCCCCACCAGCTGCAAGGGCTGGGGAAGACCTTTTTAAACAGAGTCCGCTGATCCCTCTTCAGTCTGGAGGAAAGCTCCAGCAACATCTAAAAGCTGTCTGCTTTCATGTGCAAGGATTGTTCACTACAGGAAAAACAGGTTTAAATAAGTAAAAAGAAAAATAAAAGAGCACTTGAAAGGGAAATAGTTCTGCAAATTGAGACCCAAAGAATCCCGGAGGTATTTGATGCTTGAACAGCTGAATGAGATGCCATTCTGCAAGGCAAAGCATTCAGACTCATTTATTTATTTAAATTGGAATGGAGATGCTGCTCAAATTTGCTGCCTGCAGCCATCCATCAGCCAGGATCCAGCAGGCTGACAAAAGCACCTCAGGCACAGGAGGATGCAGAGCCCCCCTCACTCAGTGCCTTCCTCAGGAGGGATTTCTTCCTGAGGTGGGCACGGCAGTGAGGGGGGCGCAGCAGGGGACAGCTTATCCTCCAGACCCCAGGAATGCACCACCCTCCCCTCCAGCCATGGTTTCCCAGGTCAGATGCAATGGATGGTTCCTGGGAGACCCATGGGGATGGGGCCCTCCTTTGTTCCCCCCAGGCTGTGACACTTCTGGTATCACACTGGATGCTGTGAAACAGCCCAGCAGGAAGGAAAGCAATAATTCTCAGAGCGGTTTGGCCCTCGGCCAACAGTGTGTGAGCACAGCAGGGAAACCCAGCTCTTGGGCACCTGTGGGATGGGGCAGCCTGTGGCAAGTTTCCCCAGATTAATTTGGGAGTGGGAGTTAGCAAAAGGCTGGAGCAGCCTGTCGAACCAGTCCTTAGAGGTATTAGAGTGCCGGTAGCACCTGCACCTGCCCGGACACGCCAGCAGGCTCCGGGTGGGATGCAGACCACATGCAGCGAGTGAAACTCAGGCTGATGGTCCAAACACGCTGCAGTCTGCTTAGAGGGAGTGCCCACAACTTGTATTACTGCTTTTTCCACCCTGTGGTAAACAGGGACGGAGAAGTTTTGGCCCTGGCATGGGAGAAGAGCCGAAGGAAGAAGTCAGTAACTCTTCTGAGCATTCTCATCGAGCACAAGGCCCCTCACAAGGCAGGAAGGCTCCCAACACCAAGCCACAGATGGAAAAGGTGTTGGTTTTGAGGGGTGGGTCCTCCAAATACAGGACCCACTTTGGAAGTACCTTCTAGCCCCTCTCCTGCTGCATGGCCCAAACAGAACTGCTGCAGTTGGTGAGGACATGTGGCTGTCAGGGCAGGAAGCAGCAGGAAAAGGGAATTCATTGGATGAGGTTTGACAAGTCCATATAGGACCAGCCCAGCCCATTTCTGGCCACCAGCTTCCTCCTGGCCCCTCATGGCTCAAGATGTATAAAACACTCCAAGAATTACTGCAGCCTGTCAGGAATGACCCTCAAAAAATCAGGCAGCTAGGAAAAGGGGAATTTTGTTTCCCATTACCAGCAGGGCCTGAGCTCAGCTGCAGTCAGAGGAGAGGTTTGTTGGTTGAAGCTGGAAATAAAGGTGAGCTAAACCCAATCCAGGCTTTGTTAACTGTGTTATATTCCTTTCTTTAGGGCTCTGCTGACATTATAGGTTGTTTTTCAGACTAGCGCCAGACATTTTCTGTGGACATATTCCCAATAGTTTTCCAGATGAAGACTTGTGATAAAAGCCTGACCTATTGTGTTGTAGGGCACTTCCTCTTCACCCTCACATATTCCGGGAATGGGATTTATTTGGGATATTTACAACTGTGAAGGAATGGAACCTGGGTAAAACATCTCATTAATCAAAAAAGGACACACACACACACACACACACACCCCCCCCCCCCCAATTAAAATGCAGCTAAAGAAAACATGTGAAACTCGAGATTTAGAACAAATCCCAGCTTGAGTCATCTGCTTCCAAGACCTGCGAGGAGCCCATTGAGCTTGAGCTAATATCTATTCACAACATGCAAGAAGCAAAGACAAATAGGGGTGGCCTGGAGCTAAAGTTACACGGGCACTGCACCCGCAGACAACACCAGCCCCCTCTGACACCGCTCAGGGCACCGACCCTGCTCCCCCTGTACCTGCCTCTCTGCTGCTGGCACCATGCTGTCCTCACACCTCAAAGCCCTTCTCCAGGCAGGGCAGGAACACCACAAATGGGAGCACACACACTCTGCAAACTCAGGAGCTTTGTGGTGACAAGACCTCGGGCATGGAAAACGCCCCGGTGCGCTCCGGGCCCGGCGGCAGCCCGGCAGCGCCAGTGTGTGATGCACACAGAGGGCAAGAGGTTGGGGGAAGTAGAAGTACCTTCTGTCGTCCTGACCCCCAGCCTGTCCCTACCAGGAGCTGTCTGGTGACGCGACAGCTCCTGGCCAGGTTATTTCTCCCACAGGAACTTGTCTGAGGGATACATGCAGCAGCCTCCTTCGTGTTGCTCCCACGGAGGTGCCCCAAGCACAGCCGTTAATTGTGTAAATTAAAAGACACCACACCCACGAGGTGAAGCTAGCCCTGTGTAGCACTTTGGAGTGTGCAAACCTACCAAAGCCTCCTTTGCAGCCCTAAGCGACCCACGGGGATCAGCTGGCAGCTGCACCCTGACATAAAGCCACTGCTTCCTCCCTCTCCCCTGGCCAGGACAGCACTGATGCTGGCCAACCACCCCATGTGAAGCTCTGCTTGCACTGGCACAGGCAGCGTGAGCTGGGCAAGCAAAGGCTGGCCATGAAACAGTTGTGGTTAACCTGAGCCACTTTGGCAAAGCAGGTCACTGGCTGACCCAGTAATTTTGGAAGTGCCCAGGAGGAGGCCAAGCCTGCTCGTGAGGAGGCTGGTGAGGCCAAAAGCGAGTCAGGCTCAGTTACCTTTTAACCCTGCTCAGCTGCAGGCAGCTCAGATGCAATCAGATCTTTCAGTGTCATTTCCTTTCCAGGTCTCGTTTTGCTTTCCAAATTTTGTGTTTCTGGGCAGTTGGGAACCTGCCCTGGCTTGGAAGATGAGCAAGTCTCCATTGAGGGCTCTGTGAGTCTCTGTGGGTCTCTGGGAGCGTGCCAGGCCAGGCAGAGTGTGCAGCTTGTGGCAGCACAGCCACATTAGCCCTGCAATAAACCATCACCCCGAGCAGGGTTTAATGGTTGAGCCTGGCAGAGCTGGTCCAGTTCACGCCTCACACGTGTGCCTCACTCAGGGCAGCCCAGGAGAGCACCATGATTAAGCCAATGCAGCCAAAATCTGCCAGCTAAGAGACTGCAGGGTCAAAGCAGTCCTGCTGGTGGTGGCTCTGTTGGCTTTCCTGCCTGTGCCTGTCACCTCTCCCAAGACAGTTTAAATGGTTTTCTCTGGGATGCTTTGATAAGCCACTGTATCTCACAAGTAATTCGGGAAAGAGCAATAAAATGAGATGTAGATAGGACAGGCACACAAGGAGGGAGCAAATGGCCCACTTGTTGTAGTTGCCAGTTCCAAACACAGACAACAGTCCCCTCCCTGAGGGTCCCTTTTGAAGGGAAAGGCAGCTACTGGATTTCCAGGATGTCACTCTGCTCTGTGTCCCCATCTTCACCAAGGGTGGAGGAGCTGTGGGTCAATACGACCAAAGTGCAAGCAGGGGTGAGGCAAGCAGCCTGCCAGCACAGTGTGGGGCAGGCTGGGGTCTCCCTCATGTCCTGATGTTGCCCCCCATGAGGCTGGCCTGGCTGCTCACTACCTGTAAGGGATGTTTTATGGTCGTAAGGGATGTCTTACGGGTGCTGTAAGCACCTTCTGGTACCTGCGTCCATCTCCCCTCTGCCCATGGTGAAGGAGCAGTACCTTCCAGACAGCCCCTCCCAACACTGATAACTCCTCTCCACAATGTTATCAAAGGCCTTAGCAATGCATGCAGCTGACACTGGTTGCAATAAAATTGTTTTCAAGCCTGTTTTCTTTACCTGTCTGGACATGCTTGAATCAGCCACAGGGGCTGGGAAAATCAATCTGGTCCCAGTCAAAACCCATTCAGGCAGCTGCAGTTTAACTCATTTGGCTGCAAGTGCCATGGTGCCTTTGCCTGTGCTGGAGGTTGGATGGGGGAAGGTTAGGGGGGCTGTTGTGCTCCCTGGGGAGTTTGTGCTGCAATGTGAGCCAGCCTCACCTGGCATGGGGCTGTGCTTACCAGGGGCTGCAGGACTTCTGGCCCTACTCTCACCCCCTTCCCAAATCCACTTGCTATGTCTCTGCATGTCTGGGTGGCTTAAAGTCCAGCCTGTGATAGATGTGATCACAACAAGATAAGAAAAGATGCTGAAAAAGATGCCAAATCAAGGAAGCCTCAGATCAACATCAAGGCCTAAGAGGGGAGGGCAAGGAAAAGCAGAAGGGATGGCTGGACTGGTGCCTCCCCCGAGACCTTCAAGGCAAAGATGTGCTTTCAGGGAGGCTGTAGTGGAAACCACACCATGGGGGATGTTTCAAAGCTAGCTCCAGAAAACATTGTCCCAGGAGCAATTCTGCAAGTGTATGGGGATGGTTATGGTTTAATGTGTTTCTCCCATCTCTGATTTATGGGAGGAAAAGTCACAATTCAGAGGTGTTGGGGCATCCCCAAGCAACAGGAAGCCAGAGAAAATCCACACGTTGAGGTGAGCCCATCTGATCCCAGCCAACTCCCACAGAAAAAGCCCAGTGAGTGTCCCTTCCTGGGGACACAAGATAAATCTCTCCTGCTGCTGGTGAACACTTTAGGCCCCACAGCATGCACGGAATAGTTAACTGCTGCTTCACCATGCCACAGGGAGCTTCCTGTGGTTTCTCTCCCTGTTTTCCATCCATGTCTTCATGACTATCTCACTCATGTGCTGCCCAAGCAGCTCTTGGCATCCCTCTGGCTGCAAGGTGAGCACAACTGCTCAGCCAGTGGCTGTGCAGCCAAACAGCTGAGCTGCAAGTACAGGTGAGAGCTCTGCTCTGGCTCGGGCTTCACATCATGGAGAGGATATGGGCTCTGGGATTTGGCCATGTCCAGTCCGACGGCCCCTTCCTGCATTTTCCCAAGTTTCCTCCTTCAGCCCCAGAAGGTACTGACTGCATTTATCACTGAGATCAGCACCAGGCTCTGGGTCAGAGGCACATGCCACTATAGTCCTGTGGCACCAGGGCTTTTCCTCCTCTGTGGGTGCTGGATATGGGCAGCATCAGACACACCAGAAGCTGATGGAGGTGGAGATTCATCTGGAATGAAAGCAATCAGCAAAGTAAAACTCCTCCAGATTATGGCCACCAGATGAAAACCACCCCAGCATGCCATTTCCCCTCCTGCCCATTCTGGTAAAGTGACCCTGACACACATCTCAGAATGCCCAAGCACATGGCTGGTGCTGCACTGGATGGGCCTTGGAAAGAAAGCATTTCTCAACAAATCCCTGTCTTGGCTGTGGTTACTGCCTGGGACAATGCTGGGAGGGAATATGCCTAGAGATACGGTGAGTAACTGACATGTAGGTGCTGGAATTCAGGTCTGGAAGAGGCCCTGCAGTGAGGAATAAGGACAGCAAGGCTGGAGAGAGCCTGTGATGGTCTTGTCTTCCCCCTCAGCACCTCCATGGGACCAGGACTTCCTTTTCCGATGGCACAGCTCCATTACAGAGGATTTGGAAACTATACCCAAGTGGCAAATGAGAAAACTCCCTTTGCCTCTGCCTTCCCCATGGCTCTCCTTTGGGAGCTCCCAGCAGGCCAGAAGTGCAGCAAGGGGGGATAAGAGTAGCACGTGGGAGGCAGCAGGCCCAGGGAAGCACGGAGGTGGGCCAGTTTAACCTGAACCTGGTTTAGTGAGGAGGAACACAGAGTGAGTGTCTGCACAATTGCGAACTGGGGACTGGAGAGGGGTGACAGGTGATAGCTGTGGGTGCTGTGTGTGGAGAGAGAAGTGCAGTTCACTTTTCTCCATTTTTTTTCCCCTCATGTTGTGATAATTATGTTTGTAAAAGCAAATTAACACCCGAGTGTGAAGAGCAAAACAGCCTTGGGAAGGAGCAAACTGCCTCCCTCCAAGAGGTCATCTGCCTCTCCCTGACTGCAGCAACAGCTCCATGTATCCCCAAGGCTCCCAGCCATTCCCTTGGGGTACATATGGCTTCCAACATATTACCAGAATCCTTCCACCCCCTGTTCTCGCATCATTCACAGAGATGTGTTCCTTTTGACTTCACCTGCACCTTTGCTTCATCCAGTTCTGCACACTGGGAAAAAAAAAAAAAATCCTCTGGCTTATCTGGTTTCCAGAGTCAAACAGTGATTACCTGTGGGCTCATGTGTCCATCACTGGAAGAGCTGGCAGTTACCGACCCCCTGCACTCTGGAGAGTCCAGGCTAAGCCAAGCTCAAGCATTGAAAACAGCTAGAGAAATGAAGGCAGACAACATTCTCCTTTTGTTTGCTGTTGCTCCTGAGGGAAAGACACCAGAAAACACCCAGCCAGGCAGCATTTCTTCCACAAGAAGGGTTTGCTGTCATACTCAGAGCAGGTGATTCAGAACAGGAGCATGCAGTGACACAGGATTCTCAGTGCCCTGAGCTGCTTATATTAGATTGCTGTTAAAAACCTCCTCTGCCTTGCTGCAGAGATGCCTCTGAAGCCACTTTCTTCTTCTGTTTTTTTACAGTGGAGCTTTTTATCAAACTTATGTTGAAACATATTCAGTTACTGCCAAACCGATTTTTTGCTTCACCTTTCCAACAAGCCACCACTGACTTGGTATTACATTTCTGCTGTTCTTAGAGGCAGTGCTGGAAGCTCTGATATATCAAGTGGTCTAAAACTTTACCACAAAATATAGCTCTGTGCTAAGGAGTTTGCAGGCTGAAGAGGCATTAGCAGGTACATGTGGTGTGAACTGGGCCTGTCAGGATGCCAGTGGCAGCAAACACTCTTTGTCTCCATGCCCACTGCCCTCCTTTGCCCTCCCAGCTGCAAAAAGACTGGATTTTTCATGCTGTCCAGAATTGTTCTGTAGTAGGAGACGAGGACGAAATGCAATCTCTTTGCCTTTAAGATTGCAAACTGAAAAATAGCCAAATACTATTTGCATTTCAGCAAATAATCCAAGGAGCCGGGCTGCCAGAAACCCCTAAATGAGAGCAAACAGTCCTTATCTGGCAAAGTTTTATGTTACTTAACACCAGTGCAAGTTTAAGGGCATTTGTTTGTTTCTGTTGCACAACAGGCATCTTTTCTGGGCAGATCCTGCTATTAGGGTTAGTCCCTGAGTATTCGTACCAGCACTTGTTCAACTTCCCACTTGCTCAACTACAGCCTGATTGCTGGAAATGGTGGTTGCCAGTGACTGTAATTTTCTTCGTATACAAGGCCTTAGAGCACTCAAGGAGGAGATAAATATCATTGTCTCAGGCCGTTTGCATTGTGACTGATAGAAGTGTCACTTTGTTGTTTCCCTCCCTGCCACCAGCAGTGCAAAGTGAACAAGGGCATCGGATTTCAAGACTGGTTGGCTCAAAGGAGAACTTTCTTTGCAGAGTCTAGCTCCAAGGGGCATTAAAAGGACTTTAATTCCAAAGGGGAGGGGGGAAAGACGTGACCTTTTGGTGATCTTCTGGAGAAAGGGAGACAGTGAAAGTTTGGCTCTGCCACCATTAACTCTGCCCTGTAACTCAGTGCGAAGGAGTTAACCAAATGCCAGTGATTTGCACACAGAGAGTGCAAGAATCACTTATCAGCATCAACCACAGGGTGAAGAAAAGTTGCCTAATAGCAACTGAGCACATTCCCTTGGGTGCAAACCAGCTTCCATCACCCAGAAGTGATGGACAAGGGTTGTTCCATCCCCTGCCTTTGGCTGGCAGGTTGGAGCTACCAGCTCCGCTGGGTTTGTAAAGCCCAACACATGCCTGACACCCTGCCTGGAGGGCCTTGTCCACACCAGCCACTTTTAGCACTGCCCAAGAGGAAGAAAATAGGGCATGTCACAGATCATGGCCGCCAAAACATAAGGAAAAAAACCCATATAGAACAATATTTTGTTTCAAAGCCTTGTACCTGGCAAGGCAGAAGCATGGAGTGGGGAAGTGCAAATCGTCACAGGACTGAGAGCACCACCTTGGCTTCAGCTGCAAACACAAAAGTGTCTCAGTTAGTAAATAGGCTCAGCTGTGGCTGGCTGGTGTTTTATCTTGCTGCTTCCATCAGAATTCATTTGCATGCGGACATTGGGATTTTTAGACCATTTAAGGTTAACTCATTGCCATATGTTAATCGGCTGTTTTCCCTGGAGGAGCAGCCGGCGGGGCTTAGGGAGCTGGGAGAGCAGGAGTTGCTCTGCCAGCGGCAGGATGATCATCTCTGCTACATCCATGCCTGGGGTTGCTGCATGCCCAGGACATCCCTGCAGTGTGTTCAGCTGCTTCCCGACCTTACCAGCCCCACACATCGACCTGAGCTCAACCCCTCTCTCTTGCCCTGGAGAGGGGCTGGAAGCATCACATGCCATGCCAGAAGTGGTGTTTCGATGCCTTGCAGCCCACAGGCACACATGAGCATTCTCTTCCTTCCTCTCCTCTCTTCCCTCCCCTCTTTTGGCTCATCATGGAGCTCATCTGAATTGTTTTGCTGTAAAATCCCTTCCTTGCTGCTGGTGCTGGGTTGGGTTGAAATTGGCCAGTGGATTCAAGCCGTATTGTGGGCGGCTGATAGACAGGCAGATAGACAACATGATTGTGAGAGCTTCATTTCTGTAAGGAATTGGGCTAAAAATGACTCCTTATCTCATGGGAGCTTGTCCAGCATGTCTCAAACAGAAGTACACAAAACAAGGAGAAAACGCTCCACTGACAGCAATGGTTACGGTGCTAATTGAAGATCCACAGTCAATTTTCTACCCTACCACAACCTCTCTGTTTGGCCTCCAGCAAATCACATAACTTTTCTAATCCTCTGTTTCCTTTATGTAAAACAGTGTCAAAGGTTTGGGGTTTTACCTTTAGGAGAAGGGATGATGACTGAGTAAATTAGAAATCATGAGGTGCTTGGATACTACATCTAAGACTACAGCCTCACCCTGGTGCCGCCAAAGCACATAATACCATTAGTAAAAGTACATAAAACCCCCAGCTTCTGTGTCTGGACCTGCAAACCCAGAACCACATGGCTTTGGAAACCAGGTCCCCCTTTAGAGGAGGTACAGATGTAGTTGCACTGGTGTGAAGGAGATAGCAGCAGGCTGCTGCATCTGGCAGTGTACTAGCACAGGCTGAAACAACAGCTTTCTGCATCATTCTGCTCTGGGGTTAGCTCAGGAAAGAAGAGCAAAATCTTGTCTTTCCTCACACAAATATTCAGCAGTGAAGCTAAAATCCCACATTCCCCTTCACATTGTTGCATAGTGTAGCAGAGGGGCAGACACCTCAGGGAGGCTGCAGGAGCCTGTCTCTCTAGTTAGGAATACTGAGCGTGGCAAACACTGTCACAGGACTGAGGAGCTGTGGTATTGCAGGTGCCTCTCTGTGCACAGGATGTTATTCCACCTCTAGGTTTGTGGTCTGATGCTCTTGAACATTTGCAATCTCTGGGTGAGCCCGTAAGCCTTCAGTTTTATCACATTAACATGGAAAAGTGTTAGCTGTCTTCGCATCACCCCAGGGGTAATATTTGAAGCAAAGGGATAATGTTTTATGAGCAAAGGAGGTCTGAAATAGTGATGTTTTCTTCCCGTTAGTGCCAACCGTCCCTTCTGTGATGGGTGTTCAGTGGCTGGGGGAAATGAATTGGTGATGGCTGCCCATCCCTAATAGGATTTATACTCCCAGAGCTGAAATCACCCACACATACAAGGCTAATGCTGTCTCTTGCCAGCCATCTCAAAAAAAACCAAACAAAAAAAAAAAAGCAGTCATGGACTCAATGCAAGTTGAATCATGGCTGTCAAATTCCTCCCAGGGATGTAGCAGCTGGGGACTCCTGGGGGGCAGTCCAGTGGGCACACTGGACACATCTGGCCCAGTGTGCCCAGATGATAAATGACAAGTTGGAGAGGTGTTGGCACCGAGGCTTTGTTTGTAATGTGCTACTTTTCCAAATTCCCATGAAATGTCGAGGAAGGGTGTACTCTAATTCTGCTTCCTTTGACCTTTTGCTCACTCCTGGCTGCAAGGAGCGAGAGCAGTACCGTTCAGCCAGGGGAGAGGGGGTGGTGGTATTATGGTTTGGCTTGGCTTTGTTTTCCTTTCCAAAGATGGGCCCAATGTGGAAGAAGGCAGGGAAAAGTTGAATTGAGAAAAGATAGCTTTTGCGGTTAGGGTGCACGACCGGGAGTCAGCAGATGCAGGTTCTATTTCTGGCACCGCAGCAAAACTTCCTGATGTCGCTGGGCAAGGCAGCTCACGCATCCCCACCTCGCCTCGCCTCCCTCCCGCCAAGCAGCGAGCGCTCCCGCCCTCGCTGCCCCCGGGGCGCGGGGAGAGATGCTGAGGGGGCGGCTCTGCCG
>WBNO01017539.1:248605-278696 GCA_013400575.1 Peucedramus taeniatus | reverse complement strand
TTCTCTCTTCTCCCCCCCACCCCCCCCCTAATCCCGGCATCCCCTGCTAGGGAGCATCGGCTGTGGGGAGGAGGGAGGTGATGCTGCCAGCCCCCTGCCCGCAGCGGAGGGCTCGCCGGGGATGGAGGCACCCTCCCTCCGGCCGGGGCACTGCAGCGAAGGCCTATCTGCTGCCCGGGCTGGGCTTGCGAGGAGGGCACGGGCTGGGGAAGCGTGCCAAGCCTGCAGCAAGCGTGAAGGAGTAACAGGAGTGCGTGCGTGGGAGGGAAAAACATCCATACAAATAAATGTGTACCGTCAAGCGTCCCCTCTGCCCTGCTGTGTCTCCATGTCAGATGGCTGCAGTTGCCCTGTTCGGGGCTGACCGCAAAGGGACGCGGGCACCCAAGTTCTCCCCGCTCGTGCAGGGCTCTCGGGCTGTTTTGGGCTGGAATAGCTGTATGTCCTACCGGAGTGACACAGGCTGGTGTACCTCGGTCCTTGCGAGAGTTTTGCTCCCTGGGCGAGCGTGACAAGGTTGATAGGGATCACGGCATCTGCTGCAGCTCTGGAGTTCCTCAGGCAGCTCAGTAAGGGAGGGAGCGTGGCGCGGGATGGAGAGAGGCTTCTCTCAGTGCCTCAGCTCGTGGTTTTCCTTCGGGGATTTCCACATGCTGGCTTTCCTCCAGCTGAGCCTGGGTCGCACGGGAACCCTGCCTATTTCTCAGAAATTATGCTGGGGTCTTGCATTTCTCCTTTGCACTCTAGGGCAGAGCTTGGGTCAGGAGTGTGCCTGCCCTATCTCCAGAACATTGTGTGGGTGCTGAGCACCTCTCCTCCTATCGAACAACCATCCAGTTAATTCCAAATCTCTCTTCTTGAATGGGAAGTTCAAGCTTGTGAAAACACTTGGTGGCACCCCTGCTAACAAATATGACTTGAGTCACCAGGAACCACCAAGCCTGTGCAAACTGAATTTCAAATTCCTGCATACTCTTGCCCCTGTGTCCCTCAGCTCGGCAGGGTGTGAGTCAGCAGTAACTTTTCAAGTTCCTTCCCCAAGGGGTGTCTCTTGGGCTCTGTGGGTGCCTCCTGCAGCAGCCTCCATCTAGCACCTGTGATTTAGGAAGCACTTGCAAGTTCCTGTTGCTGCAGCCTGGCTGCCAACTTCTCAGAGAAAGGCAGAAATCAAGCAGGATCTACCATTCATTGCTTGACCCTCAGGCAATGGAGAGACATCTCTGAGGGGAGGAAGGATTATAGGTGTCCCTACACTCCAGCACACCTCCAGTTTCTAAAGCCCCCCTAAACACAGCTCTAGCACCTGTGCTTGTTTCAGCCCCTGTAGTACTGCTGGGAACATGTCCTCCAAGCTAGAGTGGGAGAAGAGCAGTCCTTTGAGCTATTCCAGTGAGTCTCCAGCCCGCCCTGTAGCACTATAAAACAAGCACTGAATGAAAGCCACTGCAAACTGCAGAAGAGGAGAGAAGCTGTGGCTCTTCTACTGCATCTCGTAAAAGTCCCTCAAAGATTTATAGCTCTACATTCTCAGGTGATTTTGCAGTAGGGGTAAGAAATCCACTGCAAGGTATAGCATTCCTCCCCTCGAGGACTCAGTTATACCTGCATAGCTTGTTTATTAATGCCCTGCATATGGCAATTATATCCTTAGGAGAGGGGATGGATTCTGGCTAGCTGCAGGTGTGTTTTCTTGCCCAGTTACTAATTTGGTGGCCCAGCTGCTGCTTTTTGTCTAGTATACTTGGTTCTAGTTGCTGTTGTGGCTCACTTTCATTGGTGATGCTCTCCACACTCTTGTTTTCCAAAGTGGTTTTGGTGGCTGAGTTGCTTGCATGCTTTCCTCCCTCCCTGAAAATGCTGGTAAGATTGGCAAAAGTTGTCTGTGTGGCACGCAGGGGTTGCTTTAGCAAGGAGGTCAAGAAGAGCAGGTGGAAAATAGTGTACTTGCAGGAATGTCAGCTTCAGTGGATGCTCACAACTGTGAACTTACCCGGGGTGCTTGTGCCCAAAGTGAGACAGGGATAGCTGGTCTGGAGGCTTGCTGGGGCTGCACAGAGAACACAGAGCCCCTTGAACCTCAGCCAGGCACGTGGCAGGCACAGACACACTTGGTGTATTTGCCTGAGGAGCGTACCTGTGAGGTTTGTGTACTTGTGGGCTTCCTGTGTGCCTTGTGTTTACCTTTCTCCTCCTTCTCCCACGCACATCTGGCTAAGTGCAGTGTGACACTGGGGCCTGCCAGATTGGTGTAACATGCTTACTGCATGCCTTTGAGGGATGCCCGTGTGACAAACGTGGGTGGCTGTTTGCTGGGTGTGTGTAGCAATGCACACGGGTCCTGCTGGATGCACTTGCCGTGGAACACAGGCACTTTTGCTGATTTTATTTCTTTTTATTTGCAATAAACGTGGAGCATGTAGGCAGTCATGGGTATGGCAGTTGTTCAGGACAGTGGACATAGATGTTGTTGTGCATATTCAGTATGTGAAGGGCACCTTAGGCAGGACAAGTTTCTCTCTGTCCCTCCCTTGCTTTGACCTGTCAGCAAGCAGAGATAAACTGTCTCGTGGAAGGGTTTATAGCTGAGTTTTCAGCTTGCTGTGTCTGAGCTTCTTCCTCTCTTGAGAACAACATCTTTAAGGTGCACCTGCTATCACAAATTGACACTCCTACACCCCTCAGCCTCTGTGCTGGATCATAAAGGTGGAGGAAGGAAGTGGGAGAGTTTGGTGATGGATAGATGGGGCAAGCTGGGCCAGCATTCATTCCTAACGGCCGACTAGGTTTTAGGTGGGGTTAGTTGCTCTAAAATGAGCCCTTTGTACATTGTTGGAGTCTGTGACCCAATCAGTGGGATGTAGCTGGAGGAGGTGGTGCTAACGAAGACTGGTACGGCTGTCAGTAACTCTGGCAGAGAGGAGGGCGTACTGACTGGCACAAGAGATGTCTTCATGACTTTAGGTCAGTGGAGGTGCCTCAAAGGGCTGGTTCATGTTACCAGCCCTGACTACAGAAGCAGAAAAGTGTGGGTAGTTGTGCCCACGTGTTTTCTGCTACTGTCACCCATCAGTTCTGCACAAAAGGTCAGGCTGAACTTCACTAGCACAAAATGCCATCGGGACACTACAATGAAACATTACAGTGGGATCTGAAATTTGGGGAGGGTAGGCACATGGGGCAGTGCAGTCTAGGGGGATGTGGGGAGTGTCTTAGGAATGCCTGCTGTTCCCAATCCTGGATGTTCTTGGAAAGGTGGTGACAAATCTGCAGTGCACACGTGAACCGTGCTGTCGAGTCAGTGATGCAGGCTGGCCTTGAGGAGCCATGACAGAGCTGCGTGGAGGGGCGAAGCCTGGCATTGTGGGCAGTTTTGGGTTGGGTTTGGGGTGCTTTGATAGCATTAGGTGAGTGTCTTGCAAGGACTGGGCTGTGCCACAGCAGCAGTGCTGGGTGAGGTGCCAGGACCAGCTGCTTGTGCCAGAGCCAGGGCAGACTTGCTGTCACAGGGCTGGTGAGTTCCCCCTTCTGCAGGGGAAGGTGAAGAGAAATGCTGTGTGCTGGAGCAGTGATGTAGTATTTACAAAAGCACTCTATGCCTGCATCCCTGTGGAATAAACTCCAGCTGCATATCTGAGGAAGGCAGAAACATGATTTGTTTACCTTTTTTTTCTGACTTCTTTGTGTTCCTTGGCATGCAGACCCTTTACTTCCCAAAGCTCTTCCTGGAGTACAACAGGTACCTCCTGCTGTTCAGATCTCTGAACACCTGTAGCAGGGTGGGTGTGTTTTTGTGCTCAGAAACTTGTTCAGTAGAGCTGATAGGTGAAAGGGAGTGCAGAGCTGCACTTGGAGGTTTCATCAGGCAGGCAGAGGGAAGAAGCAGCATGAAGGGAGCTGGCTGCCTTTGGCAAGGCTTGTTCTAGAGTTGTGATTTTGGAAGTGATTATTGCCTGTTTTAGGACAGCAGAAGTTATGTGAGCTGCTTGCTGCTGAGGCCTTGGCCTTTTGTACCGAGATAACCCCCCTAGCTGAATAGACAGCTTGATGACCTCAGCTAAGGTTCCTTGTTTCCCCACCAAGGGGAGTGCCCAGGTCTGTATCTAAATAGGCTTTTTCCAAAACATCAGCCGTGGCTGTGGGGTATGACCACACTGAGCATTACCAGAAGTATTTTTCAGCCTGTAATGCTCAAATTGCAAGCAAGAGGAGAGGTGAGGATAGGTGGATGTGGCTGACCAGAAGAGAGAAAAGCAGAGGGGGCTTCTCCTCTTTCTGAGGATCATCTCTGTCTTGCATTTTGACAGAATTTCTCTCCAAGGACCTTGTAGCAACCTATTAAGCTTATTTTAATTAGGTAAGCCCTTACCCAGAGTAGAAAAGTCTCTTACATTTCCCACACAGGGAAACAGAGGCATGGAGCAAGGCTGTGCTGTGCCCAGTGGCAAGCCCAGGGGCTTCTCAGGAGAACAGCAACCAAAGTGCCACTCTTCCTGTACTTGCTTTGCTGCTGGCTGTCTCAGAAATCCTGGAGAACAGCTGGGTGTGGGTGCTGAGCCAGAGGTTATTGATAACTTTCTAGCCTCTGCTTGGGTTCTGCAGCCCTTTTCACCATAGGTATCGCCTCCTTCTTGATCTGCTGCCTAATCTATAATCCCAGCTCCCTGCTGCCTTTCCCTCAGAGAGTTGTTTCCTCTCTGTGTGTAAATCTGTAGAGGTTGGGCTAGGATTAGTGGGCAGACTCAAACTCCATGCTCTCTTCAAGGCTTTGGGGTAATTTTTATCTTGGGTCGTTGCTGCATGTCTCTTGCATGAGGGCAAAGCTGTGGCAGGCAGGTTTGGAGCACAGCTGAGAGACTGATGCAAATCAGCCCCGCTGCATAGCGGCTCGCGGCTGTGACACCTGTGAACTGAGCACAGGTATCCCCTGGCTTGGCGTGCAGATACAGGACTGGACAGAAAGCCAGGGAGGCAGCATGGCAAAGAGTTGTGAAAGGGAGTCTCTCTCCTAGATGCTGAGCCCTTTAAGAAGGGGAAGGTAGTAGAGCCCTGAGAATTTAAGCTGGTTGTGTCGAGGCTGAAGAAAGGGCTATGGATTCTTCCTTCCTCTAACACAGACACCTCTAGCTGGGCAGCAGGGAAAAGGAGGAGGATGGAGGCCTGTGCAGGCCAAGCACGTTGGGCACGGACTGATCTTGGAGGCTGCAGCAGCTAGGAAAGGTAGGGTTTGGAAGAAGGATTTGGCTGTAGGGACTGAGAGTGCACAGTGCTCACTGTGTGTGAGGAAGTTGTGTTTTTGTGGAACTTGTGGTGTGAGGGCTGGCTCTGAGGCAGAGCAAAGGGCAGGGTAAATGAGGAGAGCAGTGCCCTGGAGTGATCAGCGTGAGCTGCACTCTGTTGCTTAATGACCCCATTTCCAAGGGAAACTTTGGAAGCCCTGATATTCAGGGAAGCAGAATCTCCCAAAGGCAGAAGATTGGGGCAGCAGAACTGACCGTATTTCTCTCTTCTTTCAGCTCAGCCTTCCTTGCATGTTATTTGTGTTAGCAAAACTCTTCTTTCTTTACCACTCCAGAGGTTTTTTTGTTCCCTTTTCTCCTTCCCACCTGCTTCAGCAGTCCTTTCTTCCCTGCCTCACTGTGCCCATGCTGTCCAGCTGCAGCTTTTGCCAGCTAATCCAATCCATGGAGGCAAGACCGACTGAGCAGCCTTGCTTGAAGGGGACACGATTTTCTACATTTGCTCCTGGGGCCACGTGAGGTCTCTGGAGAAGAGGTGGATTAAAGGAGCTGCTGTTTCCCCATCAGCCCTGTGTCCCCAAATACCTCCTCTCGTGCTGTTGCTTGGTGCAGGCCTGGCTGTGAGCAAGTGGCCAATGTACTCTCAGATATTTCCTATTGGCAAAAGCCTCTGTGGCCTCAGAATCCCTATCTAGCAGCAACTTCTGGAGGAAGGGTTGACCACACCTGCATTCAGCTTGGCTGGGGGTATGATGGGATTGCTTTTGCATAATTTAGTAGTGTCTTGAATTATTTATAGTGCAGTTCTGCTCTGGAACAGAGTCTTCTCGCTTCCCGTGAGCACTGGGGGGGAGGGAAGGGGAATTTGTCAGGCATCCAGAGTCTATCACTTAGTGATGAGGAAGTGCTGTGGGCTTCCTTTCTGCCTGTGTTTGTTTGTCTATGGCTCTGTGCAGCTGAACTGCCCTGAAAATGCAGTTCTGGTTCTGTATCACTCAGGTGTGTGATACTGCTGAGCATCTCTGTGGCTTGGGATTGTGCGGGAGGTTCCTGAGTTCAGAGCCTTGTCTTTGCAGTAAAGAGACTGTGTCAAGCTGGAGACAATGAATCTAGTGCTTGGATTTGGTCCCTCTCTCAATTACAGTGCTGGAATCTTCTGGACTGTTCTCTAAAATATTTAGATGCTTTTTGAAAGCATTTTTCTTCTTTCAAAGGCCCGTCTTGTCTTGCCAAAGTGTTTTTTAGATTTGTCGTGACACGGTCCATTGGACTTTTGTTTTTGGACTGTTTGTTACAGGCTCTTGCAGCAGTGGAACATCATGAAGATGAGCTGGGTAGCCCAGCTGTGTATGAACTCAATGCCCTTTGTCCCTCTGCCTCACTGTGGCAGGTTGCTGCACCACACAGGTGGGCTGTCCTGCTTCTGCTCTGCTTGTCCTGTTGACTTCAACATGACCACAGCTCCCCTCCTGCACAATACGTCCTTCTTGTTCATAACCAATTATCATAATGTGCTTACACATCAGTTCTGTCTTTCTCCTTTCCTTCCTTTTTGACCTGTTTGTGGCAGCTGACTTCTCAGAAACACAGTTAAATATAAATGTTTGTGTTACTGAAGACCTGAAAGGGGAGGAAGAGGGCTGAGGGTGGAGAACGAAAGAAACTTGGCCTGTAATCAATTGATTGTGGTAGTAAACTGCTCTGTCTGTTGTACAGTTGAGCAGAAATGCTCAGCTTCCCTGGTTTTATTTGCACAGTGTTCACTTGTGGCTTTTGTGTTTGGGGCAAAGTTGGGCAGGTAATCACTGTATGTTCCCTGGACAAGCTGTGCTGTCCCACCTTGCCCTGGTTCTTGGTCTCATCAGCCTGAAAAGAACCCATTCTTTCATCAGATGGTTTTAACTCTTATCAGGGGCATCACCATCTGGCTAAACAAAAAATTCCTCCTCATCCTTCTCAAGAAATAAGGCAACCTAAAGGAAGAATGCGAAGACAAGTGATCCCCAAATCTGTGTGATGTCCAGGATGGCATTTGATTTTGCTGGGGAAGACAAACTTTCTCCTTCTTTCCCCACAGACCTGCTCCTAGTTCTTTCTGCTTGGATTATTCTGGAGATGAGGGTACTGCTTTGCTTAGTGAAGGGGAATGTTTGTGCAGAAGTAGTAAACATATTGTTGAGACCCAGGCCTGCTGCAGTGCCTGTAAACAAGGTCCAGTTGTCTGTGGGAGGCAGAAGAGAGATTTATGTGACCCTGAGTTAAGTGCATTAGGAAGCTTTTGATTTCATTCTGGGAAACTGCCCCTTCTCGTGGTACCATATGCCTGTTATCGGCATAGAGCCGTGGCTGCAGAATTGATTCATGGGGATTTAATCCGAGGGGCTGCAGTGCTGCAATCAGAAGGATAACATAAGCAGGAGGTTTTCTCTGCAAGCCAGAGCCCCTGAGCTCATGCCCTTTGTCCACCCCAGAGGTGGGAGTCTGGGCTGACTTATTCCTGCCTCGGGGCAAGGCACTGAAGAGCTCTGCCTATCAGCCCTTTCTTTCCGAAAATAATAACAAAGTGAAGTGGCAGCAGGGGATCCAGGCAGCGCTGTGTCGAGGTCTTGCCTAAGTCTTGAAAGAGGAAATGAAGAACAAAGGCAGAAGAGACAAATAAATAAGGGTCTGTTCATGGTC
Source organism: Peucedramus taeniatus (assembly GCA_013400575.1). NCBI lineage: Eukaryota > Metazoa > Chordata > Aves > Passeriformes > Fringillidae > Peucedramus > Peucedramus taeniatus. The sequence goes on along the minus strand of WBNO01017539.1, from coordinate 270,780 downwards.
CAAGAAAAATTCCCATGGGCTTGTGTAACATTCTCGGGAAGATGTGACACTCCCTGGGCTGGAGTTAGTTTTTGAGAAATGAAAGGAAAGGGGGTAAAAAGGCGAGAGAGTGAGCAGCGGGGGTTGGGGAAGGGGAGGAGAGAAGGAGGGAGAGACATCCTAGAGAAACCTCTCTGCATGGAGTCACGTTTCTCCGTTTGCTCCTGGTGAACAGGGGTTAATGCTCTTTGCATGGGATTGGCTGGTCACCAGACATTCAGAATAGAGGGGGATCCGGGGGCTGCCAAGCAGGACCCCTGTGGCCTGAAAAGGAGGGGAGGAGGGGAAGGAAGAGGCTCTTCCAAACAGTAATAGATCGGCTACTGTGGGAAAGTGAGCATGCTGCCAAACCCCAAGTAGCTGGTGATGGATGGGGGAGGAAAGAGGGTGGGGATGGAGGGCCAGCTCTTCTCCTGGCTACTAGGATCTTGCTGCTGTTCCATGGCCTCTCTTTATTTATTGTCTTCCTGGGGTTTAATTATTCTGCTCCTTGATCCATCTTGGAGAGCCTTTATCCTGAGGATGCACAAACAACTGCCACCCACTTCAAAAATAGCTGGAGTTAACGTGGTTTCTCCTGCCTGCGTGGGTCTGTGCGCTTCACCCATCACCATGGCATCAAGTGTTTCTTTCCTCTTAAAAGTGCCTTGCTCTAGGCTCACAGGGCACACACTTCACCTTCCTCTGGGCTCTTCAACCTGCATCTCCCTGTTGCTTGGGCTGTCACATAGTCCCTGCTTTCCTTTGCACAGGGTTTGTGTGCCTGATCTGGCGCATCTGCCACGGGCTCTTCACCCATCGCAGGTCTGAGGATAATCTGGACTGTTCATCTTGGAGCCGTTCTCAGGATTTGTGGCTTGTATTCCACTTGCTTGACCTGCATGGAGTGCCTGCCAGGATCTGCATTGAAAGCAGTTGCCTGCTGCTGCTGGTTCTTCCACTTCCTTCCTTGAGATGTGCTCCTTCTCTGATGCTGCTGGGAAGAATTCGTGAGCTCATGGTGGTTGAATGGGGGCCTTGTTGGAGATTGGGTTAGATGAACAGCACCTACAGTTCTGTAATTTTAAGAGTCTGAGGATGCATCTACATCTATGTGTTTTGATCAGAAGTGAACTGGTGAAATAATTTAGGAAGTTTCTGCTGGTCATCTGCTTGTTCCCATGCCTAGGCGTTTTCTTCAAGTTTATTTTTAACCCAGTTAGATCTGCTGCTGATATGGCTGTAAAAGCAGACTTTCATGTGATTGACAACTTGAATTCATACAACTGACAACTGAGGGATGGGTAAGCTGCCATGGTGGTGAGTGAGAGGGGAGAACCTCTGACACAACAGCCTGTGTTGTCACATGCCTCACTTGATGTCTCTGAAGGCACGATTTGGTTTTGACCTGTCCCTCTTTGCAAGGCACCAAAACTAGCAGGGAGATCTTGCCTGCTTGTTTGATTACCCCACAGTCTGTCTGAAGACATAAGTTGCTTTTTTGTGTAGTGTTGCTCCTTTTCCCTTTCCTGTTCCTCATGATGGAATATCCCTTCACTGTGAGACACCAGAAGACCTATCCAGCTCTGTTTTGCAGTGACTGGCTGCTGTGCAGTTGGAGCAGTGAGCAGCAGCAGTCCCCCCCCCCCGCCCCGTGTTTGTCTGGGAGAAGGGCCTCGCATCCTGGGTGAGTGCAGTGAGCAATGCCTCAGCTCGTCCTCTGATGTGCGGAGGGGCCCAGCCATGGAGCCAAGTGGTGACCTGAGTTCCAGGGCCATCACAGCAGACTTCGTGGAACCAGATGTTTTGAGGAGGCAGTAAGCTGAGGAAGAGTCTTTCCAGGATATCAGGCATAAGTGAGGGAGAGAGCTGCTGCTTCTCCTAGAGCGGAAAGAGCGCTCAGACTAGTGATGCTAAGAAATTGAAGGTGCAGCTTCTGAGAACCTCTGAAGGATTAGAGTGTGCAGAATTATCTCTGAAGCAGTAGAAATTCCTATGGTGAGGCTGGATTTAGCTGGAGAGAGAAGATTAGCTACAAGGGAGTCCAGCATATCTGAAGGATACTGAGAAGAATATTTGATTGATTCCAGTGGAGTTAGAAATCCAGCTTAGTTTCCTTTAGCATGCAGTTCTGCACCCTCGTGATGTCCAAGTACTTCTTGGATAAAATTTAATTGGTGTCTTGTAGGCCATTACTGGATTTCACTAGAGTTTTCTAGTCTTTTCTGAGATCTTCTTTTAAACTGGGGGTTGGAGAATTATATAATTATGCTGCTATTATCAATATGGTAGCTACAGTAAGAACAGTCTGTTTGAGTGAAGGGTTTTATAATAAGCTGTGAAGGTGTTCAGGTGTTGGTCTGTTCTGCTGACTTCTGGAAGATCAGTCTTGAGACAAAATCCTGTCAATAAAGGCCACTTTATCCCCAGGCCCCATGTGTTCTGTATGGAGGGTTAAGAGCTGCTTTGTCCTGCAGTGTGTGGCTGTCTTGCTGCAACTGGAGGTGTAGCATCTAAAATAACCAAGGCTTAGTCCACTGATGAGCAGGACAAGACACTTGAGAGAGCAGTTGAAACAATGAAGGTCCATGGTAAGTGTGGATTCTGAAGATACTGTGCTTGTAGAGTTGAAGAGATGAGCAGCCACAGCACTTAAAAAGCTGGAGGCTTTGTATTGCATCCATCTTCATTTCTGGGTGCAGCTGCTGGTGTGTAGCACTTGGGTCTCCTAGAGGAATGCATAAAAGAGATACTTGGTTTGTTTCTTTTTTGACTGCAGATGCTGCAGGTCTGTTGAGACTTAGCAAGATCTTGCACACAGTCTGGAGGCTTGTGGTTGACGTGTACATCATGCGCCTGTCTTCCCTGGGAAGGGGAAGGCAATGCCTTTGTGCTGTGCTGTCACCCTTCCCTGGCCAACCTCAAACCTTAGTTTTGTGTAGATTCACCCTTTAGCTGTTCTTTTTCCTCAGTCTGGTTTTCTTTCTGACTCGTTGAGACCTATTAGTGGTGCGTGGATGGCAGCTCTGGGAGGCAAATGGAAGTTATGGTAGCACACTGTTGAGTGGTTACCTAACCACTCTTCTTACCTGTCTGCAGAAATGGAGGGAAGGTGCTTGGGACAGAGCCCTTTGCTGTCCCTCAGCCTGACCTTGCTCGGAGACTGCCTGTGCTGGATGGCTCGATCCAGCTGTTTGGGCTGGCACCAGGTCAGCGGCACCTTGTGGTCATTTGCCTCGAGGCTGCAAAGGAAACACAGAGAGTGAGGTATTGCTGTTTTGCATTAGTGCTGTGGGCAGCAGCTCTTGATGAAGGACAGAGAAGAATGTTTTATTCTGTCCTTGGAACTTGCAGGGAAGCTGATACGGGCCTGCTTACATTGAAAACACCTTGTGCTGTGGTTGCCAGAGCTTCTTGCTGATGTCCTTGTAGCTTGCAGTCCCTGAAAACACCGTGGCATCCTTCATGTGAGAGATGCTGAGCCCTAGCTACTTTCTGGTACATCCTGCTTCTCTCAGATTTTCCTGCAAAGTAGGATAATCTTCTTTTCCTACCCTTAAGCAAAGTGCAGTCCTGCTGTCCCTGAGCTTTTTTTTACTTGTTGACAAATACTAAGTTTTATGGTTTCTCCTTCTGTGGATGTTTGCAGGACAAAGTAACTTGAGATTTTTAGAGTGTTTAGAGGTACTGTGGCTCTGATGCCTGCTTGGTTCCTGTGCTTGAGGATGGTAGGTCAACCTAGTGCTCCAGAAATGTGGAGCCTGTTCCATTTGTCTCTAGCTGGAGCAGAGAGAGTTGGGCCCTCTGTGAGGAGAGGGGGGTGGAAGTCATACTGGGTTTTTAATCTGCCATGTGAAAGCAATTCTAATTTGAATTGCTGCTTTGTGTTGAAGTGTCTGAGTGATCTGCAAATATGTTACTGCATGGGTGTTATGGGATAACTTTAGGTAGAGGAGATGAGCATTATGGTATTGGGGAAAGCCAGAAGCTTCTGCTCTGACTTGTTCTCCACAGCTGCGTTTTCCCTGTAACCATGGCAGAGGTCTAAGGTGTCTTGAATTCCATGCCCTAACAAGATGGGGTAACAAGCAGCCTGTTGTGTGGCCTCTTGCCAGTGTTCTCCAGAAGAGAACATTGGGGCTGGTAAACTGCCAGCTCTTATCGATGCATATCTTTCTCTCTGGATTCTTGAGAAATAAGTATATTATTTCAGGATTCTATAAATCAACTGGTCACTAAAATGGTAACAGGTGCCTGGGGATAACTCATGTGCTTAACTCTTCTAGCTTTTCTCCTTTTCTGAAAGCACTTCCCCTGCATGGTAGAGACAGAACTTCAAGCAAGGAAATATCAAAGGGATCCCTTACAAAAAGCTTTCAGCTTGTCTCTCCAGGACTGTGTGTTGCTGAAGCAGTCTATAACCATGCACTCCCTAAAGAGCTTTGTCTTAATGGAGCTGACTGTCCATACTACTTCAGGCTTTTTCTTCTACTTGAACATTAAAGCTTTTCTTGCTCCTGACAGCAACTTGATCACTCTCCCAGAGATCAAGTTGACTTCCCCCCGCCCCCCCCTTTGTCAGTCAAAATTGTCAGAAGGGAAATGCCTCTTCCTGCTGTTTTCTGTGTTCCTGGTCACTGATGGCTGCTTTGTGTTGGAGCAGCTGGGCCCTTCTGTGACAAACTGAGATGTCTCCCTGACTGATACCTCCTTTCTCATTTCCACCACATCTAAATGTTTTGGATGGGGAGGGTGGGGAATCCTCCCTTGCTGGCGTCTGTCTCCAATTGGCTGTCACCAGACATGTCTTTCACCATAGGGCTGATCAGAGGATATGGGAAGGGATACATGATTGATGGTATTTAGTGTCTTGGCTCACCCAAGGGTGCATGAGTGTTCTCCACTCCTTGGCAGAAGAATCCCTGGCATGTGAGAATGAAGGTGGTTCCCAGGGAAGAGATTTTGAAAAGGACACACCTTGCTTCTTTGCTTCCCCTCTTCCAGGAGGGGTTAGGAAATGGGTTTGTGTTCCCACTCCCTAACAAAACCAACTGAGCAGTGAAAATTGCCTCCTGGGCCGTGTCAGCAGCAGAACAGCAGAGGGTACTGCAGGGCCAGCTGGCTTGGCAGAGCAGCAGGGAGGGCTGTGCACACCAGCCGGGCGCAGGAACTGAGGCAGCGCAGCCCTGCCCGGAGCTCGTTGTGCCCGTGGCTGAAGAGCTGCAGAGCCACATGCTGAGCCTGACACATACTGATGTATGCTAATGTCAAGTGAGGAAAATATGCTTTGCTTCCTAAAACCATGCGTCCTGCTATGTCGACACGGCATGCTACATCTCAGAAAGCAGAGCAGTTTGTTGAATGTCAAGAGTTACGGCTTTTTGTCTGGGAATTTACTGCGGCATGCTGAGCATCACAGCCATCTGAGAAGATGATGTGCCTTGTGTGATTCCTTCAGCACTTGCCTTCAGCCCTTGGCTGGCCCAGAAGGAAGCTGGCTGCCCTGCATTTATGTGTCCCGTAGAAACTGGAGTGAAACTAGCATTACCTGGCAGTCATTGGGATTGCTGTATTGGAGCAGGTCAACTGTTCATCTTGCCCTGGTTTCAGCATCTGAGAGAGCAGCCTGATGTCTGGAAGTAATGCCTTGGAGAAGTCACAGGACACCTGACTGGAGAAAGCTGTACTCGTTTACCAGTGAGGGACGCTTTCTACTGACACCCAGTCACTGCTAATTTAATGGGGGTTTGGCTTCCTTGTGCTCCTCTCTTCCCCACACTTCAAGACAGACTAAAAACTGGTGATGTGCAAGGAAAAGGCACTGAATATTCCCCTACTTTACAAGTGATCTTGCTGCTTCTGCAAGACATTAACAGAACCTCAAGAAAGAAAATATGATGGATAGAAAGAGATGCTCATGGGTTTTCTGCAGCCCCTTGTTTGGTCCCATGAAGAAAGCTTGACAGCAAGCCCCAAGATGATCTTTTATGGCTTTTAACAGAAGAAATCCACCCTGTTAATGGCTGGGCCACTACAAAGATAATGTCCAGAGCCAGCACCCTGCCCTGCCACTGACTTGTGTTGTGGCAAAGTATATCAAAGCCCCTACTAAATATTAACTGATAGAATTGAGCTCTCTTTCCTTTTTCCTTGTTTATTTTTCTTTCAATTTTTTCCCCTCCCATGGCCATGCTGTAAGTTTTCCACCAGCTTCAGCCTTGCAGTCCTTCAGTCAGAGCTTAATCCGGGACTCCTTACCCTGCCACCTGAACACTGGGGACAATGTCAGTGGGTGGTGACTTCCACTAAAAATGTGAGCACCAAGTGTCCAGAAACACTGTTGCTGAGCTGTAAGGTACAACTGGTGGACAGCCCCTCTACCAAAGTCCATGTCAGAATCATCTGTGAACAGCCAGATATGTCTTCCTTTGGGAAGTTGCCATCTGTCTAAATGTTTTTTGGCTTTTCACGTTAGTATTAATTCTCCTCAAGTTAATCAATAAACACACTTGCTGTATTTTATCTAATACTCTCTGAAGTGGCAGGAGCTGGTTGGCTGCTTCTTCCCTCTGCCCCCACGCTTGCCTATGTGTGGGGCTGGTGGTGTGGGGCAGCTCCCCCATGACCCCCAGGAGCAGGGACTGCCTCCAGTGAAGGCGTTGCTGGCACCACTGTGTGCCTGGTGGATTCTTTTTAAGTGATGGTGCCTCTCAGGAACTTTGGCCGTGGAAGGGAGACTGCGCCAGGGAGAGAACCACCAGAACAGAGCGTGTGGAGGGGGTGAAGTGGTACGTGTCACATGCGTGAGGATGTCTGCCTCTTTGTCTGTCACTGCAGGAAGGGTGTCATGCTTCAGGACATCCTCTGCCTTGAAAACTACTTTTGAATTGCCTTTCTCCCATGCCCACTTTTTCCCCAACTTTCCCTAAACAGCAGGTGGTGAACACCTTTTCTACTTTTCCTTGGTGAAGCACTGTGTGACATTAGTTTTTTCTTGGTTGTTTTTTTTTTTCCTTTTTTTTTTTTTTCTTTTTTTTGGTCCTTTTTCTGTATTGTAGTCTTCAATCACTTCTCTGCCTGACAGCAGCTCTATGTTCCCTGCCTGGGCTGGAGGAGAAGTGGTGGAGGGGAGGATGAAAGCAATGTTTCATGTTGTTAGGAGGGAAGGGTTCTGAACCGCTGCCTTCTTCCTGGCCTGATGTGGATCCATCATGATGGCACAGTATTACTGGCAGAGACAACTAGGCATTTATTTTTGTCACCTTGATCCAGATGCAGAAAAACCTCAGCATCTGGTCCACAGAAAGTGAAAAGCAAATGGCAACATAGGGAGATAGAGTGGACTTGAGAATCACAGGTGGGAGAAGAGTAAATGTGACAGGATCTTAATTTTATTTTTGTTTTCCTGTCCTCCATGTGAACTTGGGTAGTATTTCCTAAGAACAAGGGTGGTTTTTTAGCGTGTGTGTTGTACAAACACTGTAAAGATCTGGAGAGTGTAGGTTGCCTCTGGCAGTCTGACTAATGATCTTGGTCTTTAAAACTGCCTCTCTTCCATTGGTCATGTTTCAACCATGCCCCCCCCAACTCTCTCACCCTTCCTATTATCTTCATTTTCTCCCAGCCCTCTGGTGATGCACCTCTGAGGAGGTTTACATTCATTTAATTTCCATTGGCAAATAGGGGCAAATCTGCCAAGTGCAGTGAATTCACTGGACCATGAATTCCTGTTATTCTGGATTTCCTGTCTTTCTATCCCATTGCCAGTGCCTTTCTTGTCTTTGTGGATTTATGAGACTGATCTAGCAGAGGTTCAGCTTGGTGTAACCCAGCTGAAGCAAAAGGCCCACTGAAGATGGCAGGGGGTGGGGGTGTAGTTCTTGGAGTAAAGTCTCTAAAGATGCTTGCTGAATTTGGACCAGCATTCCTGCCTTCCCCAACCTGTTCTTACAGTGGTAAACTTTTTGCACCTCAGGTACTATTGAATGTGACTTTCCTTTTCATGGCTCTTCCACAGGATGAAGATGAGACGCCATAAACTCTTTCTGACTCTCTGCATGGCTGGTCTCTGCCTCATCTCCTTCTTGCACTTCCTCAAGGCCCTTTCCTATGTCACCTTCCCCAGGGAGCTGGCTTCGCTTAGTCCCAACCTTGTCTCCAGCTTCTTCTGGAACAATGCCCCTGTCACGCCTCAGGTCAGCCCTGAGCCAGGGGGCGCAGAGTTCCTCCGCACACCCCTGTACTCCCACTCTCCCTTGCTCCAGCCCCTGTCTCCCAGCAGAGCCAGCGAAGAGCTGCACAAGGTTGAGTTCGTGCTGCCAGAAGACTCAACGGAATACTTTGTCCGTACCAAAGCTGGTGGCATTTGCTTTAAACCAGGCACCAAGGTGTTGGAGAAGCCACCCGTGGGAGGTCGGCAGGAGGAGCGAGCGGATGGCGCAGCCTCGGGGCGGCCGGCTCGGAAGCCGCTGAGCGCCAGCGGAACCAAGCGGCGCAAGTGGGTGGAATGCGTGTGTCTGCCGGGCTGGCACGGCCCCAGCTGTGGGGTCCCCACTGTGGTCCAGTACTCCAACCTGCCCACCAAGGACCGCCTCGTGCCACGGGAAATCCCCCGGCGGGTAATCAATGCCATCAACGTCAACCACGAGTTCGACCTGCTGGATGTCCGCTTCCATGAGCTGGGAGATGTGGTGGATGCTTTCGTGGTGTGCGAGTCCAACTTCACAGCCTACGGAGAGCCGCGGCCCCTCAAGTTCCGTGAGATGCTCCTCAACGGCTCCTTTGACTACATCCGCCACAAGGTGCTCTACGTTTTCCTGGACCACTTCCCCCCCGGCGGCCGCCAGGACGGCTGGATTGCTGACGATTACCTGCGTACCTTCCTCACCCGGGATGGCATCTCCCGCCTCCGAAACCTGCGCCCGGATGACGTCTTCATCATCGATGATGCCGATGAGATCCCGGCCCGTGATGGCGTGCTGTTCCTCAAGCTCTACGACGGCTGGACAGAGCCCTTCGCCTTTCACATGCGCAAGTCGCTCTATGGCTTCTTCTGGAAGCAACCAGGCACCTTGGAGGTAGTCTCGGGCTGCACCATGGGGATGCTCCAGGCTGTCTATGCTACCGATGGGATACGTTTGCGACGCCGTGAGTACTACACCATGCCTGGGTTTCGGCAGTATGAGAACAGCACAGGACACATCCTGGTGCAGTGGTCGCTGGGCAGCCCCCTCCACTTTGCTGGCTGGCACTGCTCCTGGTGTTTCACCCCAGAGGGGATCTACTTCAAACTGGTGTCAGCCCAGAACGGGGACTTTCCCCGCTGGGGTGACTACGAGGATAAACGAGACCTCAATTACATCCGGGAGCTGATCCGGACTGGAGGCTGGTTTGATGGTACTATGCAGGAGTATCCCCCTGCTGACCCCAAGGAGCAGATGTATGCTCCCAAGTACCTGCTCAAGAACTACCAGCGGTTCCGCTACTTGTTGGAGAACCCCTACCGAAAGGTGGAGGGTGCTGGGTGAGGCCACCGAGGCTCAGGCTCGGGTGGGAAATCGGAACTTCACAACAAAGGGAAAGAGTTGGGTGTTTTCATCTGTTCCTTTTCTTCTTTTGGTTCCTTTGTTTATGGGCAGGGTGTGCTGTTTTTATGGGGTCTCTGCCCTCCCTCACTTCCTGTTCTTCTTCCCTTCATCCCAGGGTGATGCCTGGGAACCCAAATTCCTCAGTCACATGAAGGGAGGCCTGGACAGGAGGAAGAGAGATGTTGAGGACCTGCTCTCTAGTAGCATAAAGACTTCCTTGCATCTTCTGAGCCTCTCCTGCTGGCTGGAGAGAATCTCTGCAGCCAGCTGGCAGATTTTCCTCTGGGGGAGGCTGAGAGGGTCCCATGAGGAGGGAGGGCAGCTGTTCCCATCCACCCTCATCCTTTGTGGATTGGAGCAAGCATAGATGCAAGCCTGGGCTATTCAGTGAGCGTGTGAGTCAGCAGGCACAAACTCTTGTGAGTGGTTGCATGTACAGATGTGTGTCACTGGAATTTTTTGGGTGAGTGAATGTGCAAAAGCATCTCAGTATGCTTTTTTTTTTTTAATACTGCTATATTCAAAGGGTATTTTGAGCAAGGGAAATCCTTTGCTTCCAAGGTATCCTTCTGAAGATGCAGCCCCTTGCACAGGCTTAATGCATTCTGTCCTGGGCTGGATCTTGCCCCAGTACTCTACCGATCCTGGAGCAGATAGATAGAAAGCAGAGGAGAAAGCTGAATTTGAGGGTTTTTTCTGCTCATTTTTCCCCCTGCCCCCACAACACTGCATGGACTTGTCCTACAGAAGCCAAAGCATCTTCCCTGCAGTACATGCTTCTCTTGGGGCTGGGATAAGCTGCAGGGGGCTCAGTCAGATGGTGGGAGTGTACATTTGCAAGTGCATGGTTGCCTGTGTGCATGAGTGCTCACATGCATGGGTTTGGTGTGCACCTGGGTGTTTATTACCAGTACTGGGGAGGGAGAGGACATAGTGGGGCTTGGCTGTGTGTGCTTACAGAAAATGGTGGGAATCCAGAAGCTGTGATCTCAGTGTTGGCATGGACGACTTCTTGGGCATTTAATAGGAGAGGACCAGGGATAGCATCAGCTCTGCATAGCAGTGCTACACTTGTGGGACTGTTGCAAGCCTCTCTGGCTGCCTCTAGAGCCCTGCAGGCTGTGCCTGTAGCAGGGCTGCTGCTGCTTACGTGTGTTGGCTACTCCTTCTTACCATGGGGTATTAAAAGGGAGAAGAGGAAGGATAAAATTCTGATTGTTGTGGGCAAACAAAGCCTGTCAAGGCACGGGATCCATATGTCTGACCTTAGGGTGTGAGCGAGCTCATGAAGAAACAAGCCATGGACAGATTCTTCCTGGGACCAAGAGGCTGTTTGGGGACCACAGTGCAATCCAGAGTGTGTGCAGCCCACATCTGCAGCCTGGGCCATGCAGACAAGACCATGGAGAGGAGAAGGGATTTAGGAGTGTGCTAGTTGCAGCTGGTTGGGCTGGTGTCTGGTCAGGCATGGGCAGTGAGGATCTGGCCTGCTGTTGTACTGGATTGTTCAGCTCACTGAGGAGGCAGATTCTTGTCTCCACCCTTACCACCACCCTTCCTTAGCAGATGGCTTGACAGGGTGACAAGAGCCTGGGTCATAGTGGGCAGAGGGTGAAAATCATAATGACCTTGCTCTCTTAGCCTTGCAGTGGAAATACTGACTCATGTTCCAAGCAGAAATCATGGAGGAGGATAAAGAGGAAGGCGTTGGCACAAAGAAATGTGGCCCTTCTGGCCAGCTGTTCTAAAGCAGGAGGGTTTTCATTGCCCTTAACTCCCTCGGGGTTCCATGGTCCTGTGTTGCCCAGCATGTGCCACCCTTGTGCTTCATTCCTACTTATGTCTCTCTCTTTTTTTCCTTCCTAGTCTCCTCTCTAGAGAAGAGAGAATTGTCAACAAAAATAACTTGCTTGCCTAATAAGGCAGAGATTGGAATAAAAAGAGGAATGTTTTTTTCTGATCAAATGGAGATGCAGTTCACCTTAGCTCTTTCCACATGTTGTGTGCCATAATGCCTGCTTAGAAGAACTGAAGAACCCATTTTTTGTTACTATTTTTGGTTTCTTTAAAATCATTGTTCTCAGTTCTGTTGTGTCTTCCCCACAGGCAGAGAAGCCCCTTTGGGAACTGGGTGGACAGACAAACTTTGCTAGGCAGAATGCTCTTCCCCCAAAAGGAAGTTGTGGCTTTTTTAAGTCCAGACTTACTGATGTAGCAGAAGGAACTCCTGTCATTAGTCATGGGGTTCTGGTGATGAGCAGCTGTGTGGAGATCTTAGGTGTAGAGAGATGGTAGAGAAATGGGGTCTCAGCTGGGAAAAGAGGAGCCTGTATTGAGCAAGATGAAAGCCATAGCCCTGAGGATGCAGCACAGGGAGAAGATGCTTTCCCCAGGGACAGCTGGAGGAGAGCAGGTGTGTTAGCTCATGCAATTCAGCAGCAGCACAGTATGGAAAGAAGCCATTTCTCATTTTTACCCCAAGGAGGGAGCCTAAGGTCCACTCTTGGACCTTTTGGCTTTGCCTTATCTCAGTGATGATAACACAAGGTCAATGCCAGGCTTTGCTGGAGGCAGAGGAGAAAGACAAACCAGTCTTTACATGGGTGCTTTGGCAGCACCAGAGCCCCACTTCAGCAGGAGCTGAAGTTCACGTGCACTGGGGCTGCCTCCTTATTTCCCACAGTAGGAAATAAAACTGTAGGAGCAGCCTTTTCTCTGATATCAGCCCTCCTGTGCATGGCCATCCTTGGGGATTTTTCATGCACAGCAGTCGTGTTGAGGTGTGGCCCTTGTTTCTTGGGAGTTTGATAATCCCACAGCTGCAGTATCCGCTTCTTCCATTCCTGAACTACAGTCTTTTGCTGTCTTTCCTCCATTATTTGCTCTACCATTCTCTTCTCCCTCTGTTTGTCTCTCCCTTCTACTCCCTTGGGCTGGAGAAGGTGTTGCTGGAAAAGGAATGCTGGGGCTCTTGTGCAGAACTCCTGCCCTGCCTGCCTCTTGGACTTACTCACTTCCTTATTCTTAGGAAATTAAATTGAAACCAGACTTCTGTTGTAGTGGGAGGAAGGGGCTTTAGGGGCAGATGAAATGCATTCTTTATTGTTTCTCAAGAATTGTTTAAGCATCTTTTGATTTAAGGCCAAACCAGTCAATGTTTGTCTAATTTGTCTGGCTAACCCAGTGTTTACTATCCTTAGGGAGCTAGAGTGCTTGTCATTAAAAATCTTCCTTCTTGTCCCTGGAGGGAACAGACACTACTAAGCTGGCTTTCACACAGTGATTTTCCAAGGTGGTGGCTTACCCTCTGCTCAGCCTTGCCTGTGCTGCCTGCTGGGACCTCTGCAGCCAGCTCCAGGTGGGACAGCCACCCCTCCAGGCAACTGCCACAAGGAGGTCAAAAGTATGTGGGTGTGTGAGGTGGTGAGAGAGGCAAAGCACGAGGCAGGTTTGTGTCAGATCCTTGTTTCCCAGTTCTGGACTCTGAGGTGAGCACTGAAGCTCCATCTTATCTGAACCAGGTTCTGAGATTTCAGAAGGGAAAGACCAAAAACCTTGTCCTGGAACTGGGATCAGACTATCAGAGCCTGATGTCTGTGGGTTGTTGCAGCCCATGGGGGCAGTGAATTCTGCTGTCTCTCTTGGACCAAACTGTCCAGTGGACAGAGGGAATACATCACCAGCCTTTTCCTGCAGCCCTTTTCAGCCTTGTGCTTTTTCGTTCCCAAAACCTTTTTAACCTTCAAATTGGTAAAAAGTGGGGCCAGGAAATAGGTGAAGCAGTGTGTGGCACACCCAAGCCTTGCACTTCTTTCTATCTTTGTGCTTCCCACCTAGAAAGCGATTGTGTGCCTATGCATGGCTTTGGACTGGAGAATGCCTCTTCCTCTTTTGCCCCAAGTGAAAGGAAGGACATGAGCTTTGGTGCTCCTGCAGCAGATGAGCTTGTTAAAGCAGAGGGAGTAGGGCAGGTTAGATGTATTTGCCCATCTGGGGGTAATGCCACACCCAAGTGACAGAAAAGACACGGTGACTTTGTGCCTGTGGTTGATATAGAGGATGACATGCTCAAGCCCACTCTTGCTGTTGCTTTCTTTGATCCCTTTGTCCTGCTGAGGTGTTGTGGTTGTGCTGCCCAGGCCAACCTACTCTGTGTCTCTGTGACAGGTAAACAAGGAAACCGAGTTGGCATGGAGGGAGAGTGTCAGAGCAGAATGGGTGTTCATTCCCCTCTGCCTGCCTTGCTGTTTCCTTGTGGGATGGTGTCCCTTCCTCTGCTCAGTATCCCCGGGGCTCTGTCCCTGTGTCCCAGCTCCTGCCGGCAATCTCTGTGGCTGCTATGCCTCTGCACTGTGAAGATGCGTGTCCAGGGTCACTCCTGGTTCCATTAGTGAACACTGCTGGTGAAGAGGGAAGGGACAGCTCGTCCTGGCTTCACTGGCTTCCAACCTTGGTGAGAAAGGAGGGAAGTGAGTGGGAAAATGGATCCTGTATCCCTCCATCATTGTGTTCTCCCTACCCTCCCTAATCCCCTCCTTTCTGATTTCTGAGACATTGGACAAACTCACGCCTGTTATGGAAAGGGAAGGGGAGCTGGAGGGTAAGGGGGTGGCAGGAGGGGCTCAGATCCAGCACTGAGAAAGAAGAACTGTTTCTAATGCAATACACTGACATTTTAAAGCTTTGGGCGTTACAGGTAATGGATTAAGAAGGGATCTGAAATACTCTTAAGAATTCAAAACCACTGTTTTTTCCTGCCTGTGCGAATGATGATGCAGCATCATCCTGGAGGTGGTCCAGCAGCACTTCTGAGCCTGAGGTCCACCTGGATCTACTGCTGGTGTTGCTCCTGGAAGGGCTCCAGGACACCCTGCTTTGGAAAAAGAATGCGTGGATTTGCCAAAAACTAAAAAGAAAAGAAAAAATAAGAGCATCTGCAAAGCTCCTTTCAACTCTGTAATTTATAAACAGCAAGTAATAATGAACTTTTTGTAAGGATAAATCAAATGTACATTCTGAAATCATTTTCTCTGTAAATGGTTGGATTTCATTTCACCCTTAAAGGGATGCTTAAAAGGAGGAGATAATAAATATAAAAAATTTACAAAGTATGAAAGGAAACCACCATGTGTGTGACAGCTTTTATTTCTGATTGCCTGGCCAAGGGGGCTGCTGGAAAATGGAGTGAGGGAGCTTCCTATCTTGGCAGAACACTGTTCCCAAGAAGGGAGATGGAATGGGAGCCTAGCTGGTCTGGGGACTGATTTCTGATTTTTGTAGGTCCCTGTCAGACCTAATCTGCGTGTTAGGTGAGTATGAACATGTAAAGGCACGTGAGTGGGGAATGAGGGCTGCTACGTGGCTCTCAGAAGAGCTGGTGCACGTGGGAACCAGCATCATCTTATAAAATGGTCCCTGGACACCATCTTTGCTCCTTTGGATGCATGCATTTTTCCAAATAAAGCCCTGGAAACCCCAGAGACCCAAATTAAACCTCCCCACTGCAGAAATGCCTCTCTGGCGGCTGACTTTTGGCATGGTGCATGAGAGAACATGACCTCCTTGTTTTGGTTTATTTTTAAATCTGTCTGCTGTAGTTTTGGTTGTTCCCATTACTTGGTATCAAAGCCTGGTCCTGCTCTGAATCCTCCTAACCATCTGGCCTCTGCAGTGCTTTTGGCAAGGGCCTTTTGTAAGCTCATGTGCCACCTACAGCTATTAAATTTTTTACCTTTTGAAGTGTCTTAAGCTTCAGGTTCATTCCTGATTCCATTTAGAGATAGTGACTATAAGCTTCATAGGTTATTTTCTTCATAATTATTAACTCCAGTGAATTCCCTTGTCTTTCTTTCATCCATACCAGTCTAATGTTCTCAATTCTCCTTTTGTGGAAGGGTCTCATCAAACTAGAGGCTTGTGTTGTGCATTGCTGAATGCAATTCTGCTGCTTCCGTCCCTGGAACAAAGGGCGTGAAAGAAACCTGCCACTCAAAATTAGCAATTAAAGTTTTCTATTTAGAATTTTTAGCATTCTTAGTGACCACTGTATTTTTGTGCTTTAACAGGGCATAATCTAAAAATAGTTGATGACCAGCATGCTTGAAATTTCAATTTTTCAAGAGGGGAAGTATAAGTCTATAAGCATAGACCAATGGCAACTTAGTGAAACAGTTTAAGAAATGAGAGTTGACTAGGTCAAAGTCACATTACACTAGGGGTCCCACATTATTTTTCTTGCCTGTAACACAAAATCTTTACTGACATTTATAAAATTTCTAAAAGTAACATAGTGGCATTTCTTTTGTTTCTTGTGAGGTTTTAAAAGACCTTTTTCCCTGGAAAGCATGAGCTTCTGCTGCAGGAGCTTCAAGTGCTTCTGTGAGTGAGAGGGGTTGACTCTTGGACAAACCAGTCTGGGGTGGAGACCTTCATTTGCAGGAGCAGTGGGGAGCACGTGGCCCCACCACAAGCCCCATTTACCATGTCAGAGGGTCCCTCAGCACACCAAAAGAGATATTGGTATGTGCAGCATGCATCCTGGGTATGGATACAGAGCCTTAAGCACCATATTGAATCGGGAGCCTGCAAGACATCTGATGCCAAGCAATCCTGCATGTTTTGCAGAATTTCAGTACCCCAGCAGGGGTACTCTGGGGTGATGCATCATGGAGGAGCTCTGGCATGACCTGCCTGGAAGTCAGTGCTTTCTCCCAAGCTCTTGCTCTTTGTCACGGATGTCTGGTGCTCATCCTGGGCACTGTGCAATGCTGCTTGGTGGGGAGGCTGCGAGGGACCCCTGGCTCTGGCTCATGGAGAGGCTGGCTCCAGCTGATTCCCTATTGATGCCTTTCAGGCGAGCTGATAAAGGGATGGACATGCTGTTTCCAAACACCAGGGTGCTTGGAAACAAAGTGGCTTCATTATAAACTTAAGACGCCTTTCATAAAGCTGGAAGGGGGACTCCAGACCCCATTTTGCCAGCTGTTTGTTTTTGTTGCTGGGATACATTTGTTCCCTGTATAAGGACACGTTTTAATGTGCTGCTTAGCAGGGACAGTTAATTTTAAAATATTAATCCAATTTTATATTATGCCTCTAAATCTTGCTGCTTTAGCGGCTCAGCTGGGGAAGCAGTGAGGTCTCAGCTGGCTGGCAGGCAGCCCGTGGAGCAGCCAGGGAGAGTCACCCCAGCCCCAGAGAGTGCCACCAGCAAATGGCTTCATGCTCACGTGCCCACAGCTGCAGGCACTGGCTGCCCTGCTTTCCAGAGCACTGCCACAGAGAGGATTTGGCCACGGCCATGGCAGAAGGGAGGCATGTTCTGATTCCTGGCAGTGGCACATATTCCTGAGGCTCCTGGGTGCACTGAAGGCAAACCTTCACCTGGGAGTGAGCTTTGCAGGGCTTTGCTCTGTCACTGCAAAACAGTCCCATCTAGAGAAGGGGCTCCAGATCACTGAAGTGAGAAGATGGCATAAGGAATATAATCCATGGATGCTTGGTTGAGGAGCCTGGCTTGGGGTCAGGCTGCTGCAAGCTCTGCCTTTGAAGCTGCAGCAGGGACAAGCAAAATAGCAGCAAAATGTAAAGGATCAACCCTCTTCAGCTAATGTTTGGGATGTTACTGTAGGCATCTCTGAGGTCCTCAGGCATGAATCTTTACTTGGAACTAAGGAGCATCTGGCAACCCCAAAATTTTCAGCATTTCTGTGTGTGCTTATTTTTTTTAAGCAAAGTGAAAAGTGAAAATAGTCCTTACTGTCTTTTATAATATATTACAGCTATGTAAGAATACATATCTTTCAAGGCCATATCTCTCCTTACCCTGCTGAATGAAACAAAATACAAAACTCCATTGTTTTACTCTTGTGTTTCCTGTGCCTTATGGCTTGAACCATGGATCCTCTTGGCTGAAGTCCACCTCAGTAACGATTTAATTTGGGAACACACTTCACCTTTCTAAAAATAAGGAAAACTGAGAAGAAGAGAAAATAAGCTGTGCTGAATAAAGATCTAAAATGACTTCTCCAGGATCTGAAATTAAAGAAAATATGTTATCCAAGGAATGCATAAAATAAAATAACATAAGCCTGCTTCTATCCAGCAAACTCTTTCCTGGCATTATAGCCCTGTTCTACAGTCTGGACTTTTTCCAAAGAGGGAGCAACAAATCATCAGTTATACATATATTTTTTCCCCCTCAGACACTTACTAAGAACCAGGCATACACACAAAAATAAAAGAATGTAGAAAACATCTACCCACTTCTTTTTGCTTCGCAGTGTTTTTAAATCATTTCTCTCAAACTGTTACCCAGAAGTGAATGTCAAACCACAGCAAAACCAAAACCAGGTAAATGGGACAGAAATAAACCTAAGGACCCATGACTTAATGGGGCAAAGTGTGTAATAAGTGCCTTTGCTTAGAAAAAGAAGAGAAGCAGCAGAATACAGCAGCCATGCCCTTTTCAGGTGGTCTGTATGTACATGGGACCAAACCACACCTAATGCTGAAGTCCAGGATACCCTTGCACAAACCAAAATCCCATGTTCACACTGAGAGGGCCTCATCTCAGCACACAGCAGGTGAAGGAGCACAAGAAAGCCTGAGGTCAGCATGTGCAGCTCAGCTCAGGCAGGTGGTACCACCAGCTGCAAGCCCTCTGTTCTCTGCCGACGCTTCCCCTGCAGAAAACGGGCTGTCGTAGGGATGCAAGATTGCAAGGACAACAGCACTCACAAAAGAAGGGTCTCTGAATGGCTCTGTAAACCTCCTGCAGCATGCAGCTGGTGCAAAGTGAAAAATGGGGTGGGGGAGGCCAGGGGATGGAATCTTACTAGTCCGGGAATAATGAGAAAAGTCTTCAACAAACCCAGCCATGGAGAAATTTGTTTGAAGAAACACGAGTCATACTGGGAGTGAAGGTGGGCACAGATCAATTGTAAAAGTACTAGAGAAGCAATTTCAATGTGTTAGGTAATAAAACTGAGCCTCCTCAGTGACTGTCAGTGCAGCCCCTCATGGGGACAGCAGCTCTGCTTCACACAGGAGACCACTTGCTGCTGATGGTGTTTGCAGCCCCGTGCACTGCAGGGATGGGAGTCCAGGGGTCTGAAAAGCCCCACTTCAGCTGCAGCGAGGCTGGGACCTTCCCCTTCTTGCCCCTGTCAAAAACATACCCTGAGCATGGCTTCCCAGATTGGATAAATGTGGGTCTCAGCTCTAAATCAGGAATGCTCCTTGAAAAGTGGCTATGTACCAGGGCTCGCTCTCTCCCCTCCTGTCTTCCCACATGCACTCAACATCAAAGCTGCTGGGGCTTCAGGGAATGAAGCCACGTGTGCCACCCTTGGGCCTCTGCCCCTCCTGGCTTGTCACAGCTGGAGAGCGGGAGCTCAAATGCCATGAATCCTTGCGACTGCTCAAGAAAAGTAAAGGAACAGAGCTGCAATTAAAGAGAGAGCTGTTGAACCTTTGGGGCTGAGACTACCAAAAGGCCTCCTACAAGGTCCATTTACTAGAAGATACTGAGGATGTTAAGCTCAAGCTCAGATACCATTGGTGGGTCACTATCCATCTTCCCCCTCACATTTTAGATCTGCTTTCTGGCTCCTCTAAGGGAACAGCCTTCTGCTTCCAAGCACACTTTGTTTCCCATCCCTGCAGAGCACCTCCAGGATGTCATTTGCAGCTCTGAGGCTCACACTCACCTCCCTGCTGCCCAGGGAGGGTTTGCTGGCTGGTGACAGGCAGCACAGGGATGTTCCCCCTGGCTGGGAATGGTCCTGCCCTTGCAGAATGGGTGGTGGGAAGCCCTGGGCATGGCACTTGGCTCCCAGGAGCAGAGGCTGCAAGCTGGGCTCAGGGGCAGCCATTTGCTGGTTTTAGTGGCCATCAAAGCCTGTGGCAGTGCCTGCTTGAGTGAGAGGACTGGCTGCAAGCATGAGAAGACCAGCAGAGGAGCAGCAGCTCCAGAGACCCCCAAAGAGGCAGGGAACAGGAGGGGATGCCTTAGTCTTACTCCAGGTAACAGCACGGGTTACTGTGCCCTGTCACACATGCTGCCTTTGAAATTTCAAGCTCACTTGGTAATTTTGAGAAACAAAGGTTGTTCTTGTTCTCCAGGAGCACAGCAAAGCTCTGCTCCCTCCTCTCTGCCTGCACCTGGCTCTGTCAGGGCAGGTAAATTCCCTTTCATACAGGGATACAGGCTGGAATCACAGGGAGAGCCCCATTCCCAGTGTGTCCATGGGTAGCAGGGTTCTGCAGGCAACAGGGCCCTGGGGCCCTCGGGTAGCACAAGTCTTTGGGGTGCTGGCTGGGTCCCACCAGCTCTGTGCAGCAGGTCAGCAGAGTTTGGGAAACCCTGAAGATGGGAAGGGGGGGGATCATGCTTCACTGTCTCAAGGCAGAGTTAAATGTGCAACTCCCAGCGTGTCACCAGAGGTTGGGCACTCGCACGGCAGCTGGAGTGGGTCAGTCCTGTGCTGCTCAGCCCTGGCACTCGCCCTGCTCTTTGCAAGAGAGAAGGGGCAGGTTGAGGCCCCTGCCCACACAGTGCAGGAGTGGGCAGCCCCAATGGGGCAGCGGGCACAGCGAGTGATGTCCCCACAGGGGCTGGGGCACTCTGGAGATGCTGCACAGTGGGGATGGAGGAGCACTCAACACCCACACGCAGCTGCTGGCAAGGGGCCCGGGAGGTGGCAGCCAGCCTGGAGGGGAAAGAACAGAGAGAAACACCAAAACAGGAACAACCCACGGAGGCCAGGCTGGGGAGGGGGCGCTTATGGAAGTGGCAGTCCTTGGCTGCCATGGCAGGAGGGCAGCAGGGCAGGAGGGAAGTGCACCACTGCTAGGCCTGACCCAGCAGATCTCCAGCGGTTTGCCACATGTGGCTGCTCAAGTTTTGATCCAGATTTGGGAGTTTTGGGGACTGGGCTCATCAGCACACCTGTCCAGGGGTGACAGAGCCCGCCTGTGAGAAGGGAAGTATTTCCAAGGATTAACAACCCAAGGAGGAGGCAGGAAGCCGGGAGGAAGGTTCAAAGATCGATTTTCATTCTGGCAGCAGGTTAAGAGCAGGGAATATGAATGCTGCCTCCGAGGTCTTGGATAGCCCAGTTTATGAACTGATGATATGGAAACAAAGATGAGCAATATACTGAACATTTTTAAAAGTTGACTCAACTTTTGAGTCTTGAGGAGATCAAAAAGGACTGAGTAAAATGCAAATGTGGCAAATGGGGAACACCGCATATTTGCCAAGGATCAACTGGCTATGTGCAAAGTCAGAAGAGGGAAAACAAATTGCACATAAGAATTACAAAGCTCCAGATGTTCTCTAGCAACCCAAGAAATAATATGGATGTCACACAAACCCTGGCTCTGAGAGTAGCTGCAGGTTAAAAAAAAGCATACACAAAATATTAGCATGGAGAAGGAAGAAGGAGGGAATAATATGGAAAATATGATAATGCTATTATGTAAATGACTAGCACGGCCTCTCTGGGAATACTGTCTGCAGTTCAAGTAAGCCCTTCTCAGAAAGGGCTGATTAGGTGCATGGCAAATTCGCTCACAGAGAGATCAAAACGATTGGGGTTGTTTATCTCAGAAAGGGAATGAACAAGAGGAGATTGGCACAGAGTGAGCCAGTCCAGAGCTTTTGTTTTTCTTCCTGTTCAGTTCTATCACTGTCATATCTGGTGTCACTGAGAATTGTGTGAAGTGATGTGGCTCTCCTCTGTTACACACCATTTGCTCTCTCTCACCCTCCCCTCCAGGGGAGGCACAGCACATTATGTTTTATATTTAGGTAGGAACTGGGGAGGAGGGGATGGCTAAGGAGAAGTATATATGCTCCAGAGATGCCTCATAGTAGAGAAGGGGAGAATGGAAAAGTGTGATTTACACCTGGACAGTGGAGCAAAATGTTCTGGCTTTGGGAGTCCCTTCCGCTAGCTCAGGCAGACCCCAGAGAGGCTGCCAGCTACTGCCCTTCTCCTTGATCCTTGAGGCTTCCAGACCAAGCCCTGGTCTCTGGGGGTTCCTTGGAGATAAAGATAAGGAGCTTGAATTTGATAAGTTACTCTGTAAAAAACACCCCAGAAGTCAGAAGTACCTTGAGATGCAGCACTGACCCACTGCTCTCTTCCAGGGAAGGGTCAGGTTGGACATTAGGGGGAATTCCTTCGCAGAAAGGGCGATTAGACATTAGAGATGGGCTGCCAGGGGGCGGTGGAGTCCCCGTCCCCAGAGGCGTTTAAGGAAAGACTGGACGTGTCGCTCAGTGCCATGATGTGGTTGGCAAGGTGTTCAGTCCAGTCAGAGCCCGGACTCCATGACCTCAGGGGTCTTCTCCAACTTAACGCAATCCGCGATTCCGTGACCGAGGCGCACCGCAGACACGCTGCCTCTCGGGGCAGGCAGCCCAGCTGCAGCCCTGCGGCACACGAAGCCCCACACGGCACACGGAGCCCCGGCCGGGAGCATCCCGGGCTGCCGGCGGCCCTTCCCGGCCGGGAGCATCCCGGGCTGCCGGCGGCCTTTCCCGGCCGGGAGCATCCCGGG